>JAZGTI010012241.1:0-15900 GCA_036877585.1 Botia kubotai | reverse complement strand
AAAAATGTTGCGTTAAGGCGATACAAACGATCGTGTCTTTAAATAACATGACTAAAAACTTCGCGTATAGACGTACAAAACGTTCGCGTTTACGCCGACCAAAAAGACGCGTACAAACTGCGTGTTGACGCGTCCAAATTTCACGCGTTTCATTTGAAGACTTTTGGCCCCGTCCGCGTTCCATACTTATTAACATATTACTTTGCGTGATGACGTCATTGCGTAATCGCAACTCAAAACTGCATCTTTATGTAGTATACAAAATAATTAATGTTTTCTCAAATTGACTGGCCATCTCAGCAAAAACATTATTTGAAATATGTCCATTTAGATTTGTATGAAAAATATAGTTGACTACAATTTTGATTGAGACATGTTCAGTTAAAAATTAATGAGCAGCTACAGTAACTAAATTTTAACTGTGGTTACTCTTAATTAATTCACTTAAAAATGTGAAATGTGTGCTACTGCTGTTGCACTCTGCCAACAAATTTTGCTGCTGCAGCTGTGCCTGGCTATTTCGACCTTATATAGCCCCATCCCCGCACTCTACTGAGTGAAGCCTGCAGCCGCTGCTCTTTTGATTTGAGTCACTTTTTATTTGCTAAAAGTAGCCAAATGAATGTTAAAAATTGCTAAATTTGTTGCTAGGTGCTTTTTAAAAAAAAAGTTGCTAGGGTAGTATGAAAAGTTGCTAAATCTAGCAACAAAATTGCTAAGTTGGCAACACTGTGTCATGCATTTCGAAGTCATGCACGTTTAGGTGTGCATGCGCGACGTCATGCACTTATTGGTACGCATGTGCGACCCGTCATGTAAGTCTTTAAAACGCATGCGCCAGATCTGTTTTTCAAATTCAATTTTTATTTGTCACATACAAAATCATACACAGTACGACATGTAGTGAAATGCTTTTAACGACTGTCTTACAGAAAGAAAAGTAAAAATTAAAGATTTAAAGTAAAGGTTTAAAGTAAAAAAATTTTAAGTGTGGCAGTATTTACAGTGTAATATGTAGATAAATATTTATTCACGAGTTCGCACTAACATGCAATCGCAAATGATCACTGATTTGGTGTATTTGGTGTGCTTTTTGGGCTCCGAGCTCGGAATTTGGCCCGAACCCAGAGTACTCCCCCCGTCCTTGACTGGGGTAGATACCAGCTAAGAGTGAGGTGATGGGGTGGTGGAGGGATGCTGCGAGACTATCATATGACGGAGGTGAGGGACGGCTATATATATGCGTCGTTGCTTGCTGATTGGTTGGATTACATGACTGTGCTCCTCCCGAACTGTTAATAAAACTTCATTTCACGAGTTCGCACTAACATGCAATCGCAAATGATCACTGATGCGTATTTGGCGTGCTGTCCGGGGGGAGGGCTTCGAGCTCGGAATTTTGCCCGAACCCTGAGTACTCCCCCAAAAAGCCAAATAATTGCCGGACAGCCGCGGGAAGAAAAAATCCCCCCCAAAAATGTAAAGTCAATAATAGCGGCGCGAAGGCGTTTGAATAGAACAATGCTGGACCGAAAGGGTTCTCGCAGCGTCCGACGGGAGCTCGAAAAGCTTGCGGTGCCGGACGGGTAAGCCCTGTTAGTGGTCAGGTAGTGACGACATAATGAAGGCAAGGTATTAGCAATTAAGAAATAAGCAAATTATGAAATTGGTTGATTTTTACTCCGAATTTAAAGGGTATTAAACAATATGTGGAAAATTTCAAACGAAAATGAAAAAATGGCGTAGAAATGCGCGTAACGGACGAAAGATGGGAGAAGCATAAAGCGAAGCTCGACCGGAAAGGTTCGCAATCGGTCGGGTAGTGGACTTTAACGAAAGCGATGTTACTAGCAATACATTGATATGTAAATCACGAAATACTTGATTTATTACTCCGGAGCCAGTGGTATTAAAGGACTACGCAGAAAATCTGAAACGAATTTGAAAAACGGGGAGGAAACTAAATAAAAATGTGACGGCTAGAAAGCGAAATAAGGGCAAAACAAAACACGGTATTCAACAAGAACTTAAGATGAGGTGCTTGCGGCCTCGGAGGGGAAAGCCCGGCGAGCAGACGGTCTATTCGAAATAGACGAAGACGACAGATCTTGCAAGTTTCGTTTCTGCATTCTTTATTCGGGTCTTAACAGTGTTATACGAATAGGCGGACAATCTGGAATTAAAAGAAATTAAGAAAATAAGGAGGGCTGGCTCGTGGAACGGAGCAAAAGCGAAATAAAACGGAACAAAACGTTTAACCAGGAGGGTTCTCGCAGCATCCGACGGGAGCTTAAATGCTCGCAGCATCGGACGGATAACCCCGCCAGCAGTTGGGGAGATCAGTGTCCGGGGCGTCCGAATAGGGACGCTGATTACACTGGGCGATGCGGACTGCGCATTTAGCTGCAAATCTCTTAAGTGTAAAAAACGACTGCCGCCGTAACGCAGGGCGAGCTCGGCAATTATAGATAATTTAGTTTGCATCATATGTGAGAAAACAGATTATCTCTAGTATATCAACCGAACGTAATACATAATTCTGGAAAGGACAGAATGTGATGCAGTTGGCAAAAGAGAGGTAGAGAAAAGATGAAATGAAGAACGCGTTTGAGGAGGCTTAATAAGAGGAAGAGGTTTCTTTGCGCAGGCAGGCTCACGCTGGAAATAGCTCCCGAAAGAGAAGGAAGAAGAGGCAAAAGAGAAGAGGAGGAAGTGGAAGGAGAAAAATGGTGGCATTGGGGTGTGAGCCGCTAGCGGAGGCGTCCTCATGCTAATGAGTGCGCCTGGAGTTGGGAGTGTGCTGCTGCGGCAGGGCGCTGTGAGAGGTCCGGGCATAGCAAGAGAGGTTCTATGTCCCTGGGATGAAGGAGGCTTGGCGGAAACACCCGGGGGAGACGGATCGCTCTTTGGGTTAGGAGATTGAGGCGGAAGAGCGTTGGTAGAAAGTAAAGTCTCTTTGTCGCACGGAAATGCTCAGTTTCGGACATGGCGGGCAAGTGGGCGGGGCCAAATGCTGCGAGACTGTCATATGACGGAGGAGAGGGATGGCTATAAATATGCGTCATTGCGTGCTCATTGGTTGGATTACATGACCGTGCTCCTCCCGAACTTAGTATATAACTTCATAAAATATATGTATAGATGTATATAGATATATGTGTAAATATATATGTCTGAATATGTATGTAGATGTCTGAGTGCAGAGTACACGTAGTGCAAATTTTTGCATGTGCAACAATCATATGAGGTAGAGTGTTATGTCGTGTGGGGATATGTCCAGAAAGTCCAGATCCTAGGTGTTCTGGTTAAGGGCCCGAATGGCCTGCGGGAAGAAGCTCCTCCTCATTCTCTCTGTGTTCGCCTTCAATCAACGGAAACATTTCCCTGACCACAACAGAGAGAAGAGACCATTGTTGGGATGGCTGAGGTCCTTCATAATCTTCCTGGCTTTGGTCCAGCACCGCTTGCTGTATATAGTCTCCAGGTAAGGAAGCTCGGTGCGGATGGTACGCTCGGCTGATCGCACCACCTTCGGAGAGCTTGCCTGTCCTGTTTGGTGCTGTTCCCAAACCAGGCTGTGATATTTCCCGTCAGGATGCTCTCAATGGTGCATGTGTAGAATGTCTTTAGCACCTTGGAGGGCAGTTTAAAGTCCTTCAGCTGTCTGAGATGATAAAGTCGCTGCCGGGCCTTCTTCACCAGGGTGTTAATGTGACAGGACCATGTCAGGTCCTGCGTGATGTAAACACCTAGGTACCGGAAACTGTCCACTCTCTCTCTCGATGGTGAGGGGCTGGTAATTCCTCTCCTGCTTTGTGCTAAAGTCCACTATCAGCTCCTTTGTCTTACTGACGTTCAGGAGGAGATTGTAGACCTGGCACCATGTCTCCATGTTTTTAATCTCCTCTAGGTAGGGCGTCTCGTTGTTATTGGAGATCAGGCCCACCACCACAGTATCGTCTGCAAACTTCACAATGTTGGTGGATCTGGAAGTGACCACGCAGTCAAAGGTGTACAATGAGTACAGCAGGGGGCTCAGAACACAACCCTGGGGGGCTCCAGTGCTGAGGGTGAGTGAGGGTGAGACATGGTTGCCCACCCGTACTGCCTGAGGTCTGTCTTGCAGGAAGTTAAAGATCCATCGGCACAGGGATGGGCTAAGGCCCAGGATCTCCAACTTAGTGGTGAATGTGGTGAGAATTATGGTGTTAAACGCTGAACTTTAGTCAACAAACAGCATTTTGACATAATTCCCCTTCCTGCTGTTCAGATGGCTCAGGGCTGTATGATGGAGGTGTACGATGGCGTCCTCAGTAGACCGGTTGGGACGGTACGCGAACTGTAGCGGGTCCAAGGTGTCAGGTAGGGAAGAAGTGATCTCTAAGTCTCTGATGAGTCTTTCAAAGCACTTCATCACTACTGAGGTCAGGGCCACTGGGCGGTAGTTGTTCAGGCAGGCGGGCTGGGGTTACTTGGGGAAAGGAACAATGGTGGACCGTTTGAAGCACGTCAGGATTGTAGACTGTTCCAGGGAGAGGTTAAAGATCTCAGTGAACAGGCACAGGCCTTAGGGACCCGACCCGTGATGCCATCTGGTCCTGCTGCCTTCCTGGTATTCACTCTCCTGAATGCCTTCCTCACACTGTGCTCCGAGATAATAAACGCATTGTCCTCTCCGGCATGCTCCTCGTTTGTGCTGCCTATAGCACTGTTAGCACTGCTAACACTGGTAGCACTGTGAGCTGCAGCCTCAAAGCGAGCATAAAAGATGTTTAACTCATCTGCCCGAGAAGTGTCCGCATTCACCGATCTGGAAGATCCAGTCCATCATAGTTCTTAAACCCTGCCCGGTTTTATTGCACTTGTTGAACGAGGATGGATTCGATGGCAGTAAGTGAATTAGTATATTTATGTTGTTTACTGGTGTTATGATACGTGTTTGAATTTAAAATGACAGGGTTTCTGTGGGTCTTATAAATGTTTAAAAAGTCATTAAACACATGAAATCCTTAAAAAGGTCTTACATCAGAGCAGAAAGTCTTAATTTCATAAATGTATTGCATTGAATGTTGCATGTATTGCATTAAATGTTGCATGCATTTTAAAAATGTTTTTTTCCTCTTGTATTAAAATGTATAAAATGGAGTGGAATGGAGAGAAGGGGAGATGGAAAGTTCTGTGTGCTTCGCGCTCCCCGCTCATTGGTAAATACATTTTAAACTTTTGGGCATTATTCCCAGAGCAGGGAGAGGGCTACATGCTCTCGGAAAAATGTGTGTCCCTAGGTTCTCATCCTGATAACTATATAATGTTTTGCAACAGCAAGTCACCTCGTCTCACCCTAACCTGTTTGTAATGTAATATGAGGTGCACTGTTTGGGAAGGGGAGCGAGTCTGGCCAACTCTGCTGTTCTCTGTCTTAGCTGCACCCAGTTTAATGTATAAAGAAGGGAACACCCCAGCACTGGCAGGAGCTCAGTCGTGGGATAAAGTGTGCGTCGTCCGGCACATTCTCGGGGTAAAGTGTTGGTCTCCTGCCAGGACTGAAACGGGCTCCCCAGTCTAAAGGTGAAGGTAGGTGATGATGGCACTTCCGAGTGTATAAAGCTTTGCAATTTTAAATTAATCGCATTTATCCATGACAACTTTGCAACTTTACATTTATCTCATTTATTTATTAAAACTTAAATTCTGTGCGATTGTGTTGCTGTTTTCATATTTAATTCTTACATTTATTTATTAAAACTATATTTTACTGACTTTTGGGTCAGACTTGATTGATCACAAACATCGTACTAATACACCTCTGTATTTTTGTTCTGTTCCCCAATATAAACGTCTAAAAATCTTTAAAGCATGTTACATTTATTTAAGATTTATTTGAGATGCAAACATAAAAAATGGAGTCTTGGAAAAAAAAATTGTGACTTTATACTTTAAACAAGCACAAATATGTCAATAAGTTATAAAAAATGCTTGTTTTTTTTTTAGCTTTTTCAGTGTTTCAAGTGTGTTTCTCCCTAGACATTCAAACAAGACAACATATTGAGACCCTTGAAATGTGAGATAAAGAATAAAGCAAACCTTCTCTTGATTGTAAATATTCATTTGTAGATGCATGTCACAATTCTTTAAAAAGGAGAAAAATGAAGATCAAATCAGTGCACTTCGTGTTGTGATAAATATCACTGCCCATTTTGTGAGAAATGGGTCTACAAACCAAGGGATTTTTACAGTGTTGCTAACCATGTCGAGAATCCTCTGAAGGCGGCATTCGAGAAAGATGATATGTATAGTGCCTGCACATATACACAAAAAATTCAGTTATAGTCAAATAGTCAGTTTATATAAATTTTACACTGGTTTTGTTTACATTTACAGATTTCATTATCTTCAGGTGTGTTCTGTAGTTACTAATGTGGTTCGGATTGGATTAATAACTGTGGTATGTCTGGTCAAAACGCAATGAAGATGCTTCTTGCTTCACAGAAGATTTCTTTGCATTAAAATATGCAAACATGTAGGTGTTTGTGTGGTTTTTTAGATGCACGCACACACTTAAATAACACCACTCTTATTTTATAAGGAAAACTCTTGTGCACTCCGCACTCTATGGACTTGTAACAACTCTTATGACGCACATTCATCGCAATCTATTATACTCGTATTTCCTCAAGGGGGCAGTAACAGTCCATAGTCATTGAATAGTCCAACATTTGGTAAGAAAACCATAAGGATACATCGCTGTTACCTAAGAGTGGCTGAATAAAGAGCCCTTTGCAACAGCCACCCTCAAATTTGCACAGTCAAATTTGCTCATTCAGAAGGGCTCGAAATTGTCCATATCTGGGATAGCTGGCAACTTAATGAGGCATGCTACTGGTCTGATAAAAGTTCTGTCCTTAATTCTAACCTCTGCAGTTCTGGTTCGTCCGTCAGCCCCAGGGAAAACATTAATGATCCTTCCTATTGTCCAGAGAGCTCTGGGTAACTGTGGGTCCACAATCATGATGATCATATCTGGCTGCACTTGGTCGGTTTCCCTCTGCCATTTACTACGGGTTTGTAGGTTGGGCAGGTAGTACTTTGTGAAGTGTGTCCAGAACTGATCAGCAAGTACTTGAGAGTGCCTCCACCTACGGCAGCTTAAGAGCTCTGTTTCATGGTAAACAATCTGCGGGAATGAAGGGTCCAGCCGCCCTATGAGAAGAAGGTCTGGAGTCACCGGGTTGGGGTCAGCAATGTCTGTGGACACGTAACCTAGAGGTTTAGATTTCAGAATTCCTTCTATTTCAATGAGAACTGTGTTCAAGACTTTCTCTGTCATGCTTTGCCCTTGTAAAGTGGCGTACAGGGCAGACTTGTTAGATCTAATTTGAATTGTATTTGTTGTTTGGCAAGCTCTGTCTGCAGGGTAGGACACAATGACTTAAATGACTCTTGGAACTCCCTTTCTCCCCCTTTAAAGTTGTGCCTTGATCTGATAGTAACTCTGAAGGTTTTCCACGGTGGGAGGTGAAGCGTCTTAGTGCCATCAGAAATGAGTCAGTGGCTACTTAAGAGGTCGATATGGACAGCACGTGTTGTCAGGCATTTAAACAGAATTCCCCAGCGTTTCTGTCTACCTATTTTAACAATAAAGGGGCCAAAACAGTCCATTCCTGTAGAGAAGAATGGTGGTTTGAATATCTGCAGTCTGGCCGGAGGGAGATCTGCCATCTTAGGTACTGCTGGTTTAGCGCGCCACCTTTGACAGTCAGGACAAGTGCTGTTGCCTCGACTAAGGCTTTAAAGCTACTAAACTGTTGTGGGTCAGGCAAGGACTGAACATCACCGACTGTTGCGTGACAACAGAGAGTAGACTTCTTCAATTCAGCAGGATTCTCAGATGCACTTATGTAAGGGGTAATAGGCCAGTAGCTTGGGGAATTCCAGAGATAATCTGGTCCTTGTCTCCATGTTTTGTCTGTGGCTAGTTCCTTTAGAGTCTTCCCACGAGTAATGTAGTCAGCTGGATTATTGGTAGATTCCACATACCGCCAGGTGTGTGCACTTGTAAGTTCCTGTATTTCGGCATTTCTGGTGCCCACGAATACTTTGTAACGGCAGGATTCCGACTGAAGCCAGGTCAGGACTGTAGTGGAATCAGTCCAGAGTACAAAGGATTCAATTTTCAGAGTAAGCTCTTTAGCTAATAATGAAGCTAACTGTGCACCAGTTAGAGCTGCACACAGTTCCAGTCTAGGCACAGACAGCTGGCGCTCAGGGGCTACTCTTGACCTGGCGGTGAGGAAAGCCACCTCAACGTCCCCCTTTGGATCCTCTGTGCGCAAGTATGCTACGGACCCATATGCCCTTTCAGAGGCATCACTGAAGATATGTACTTGCCAACTACAGTTGTACAGTACAACTACAGGAAATCCGACTGAGAACTCACATAGCAGCGTGGCAGTGTGATTTGGGAAAGGTGTTGCAGCTCTCTTTGCCAATCACGGCATGTTTGAAGAATGTCAGTTGGCAGTAGTGGGTCATCCGACTCTCGCTGCATTGGCCAGGGACTCTGCATAAGGATCTTGGCCCGAGTGATATAGGGAACAAGGAACCCGAGTGGGTCATACTGGCTCACTACTACCTTGTATATATTTCTCATTGTGGGAGTTGTACAGTTGTCGAGGCGGTTCTGGTATCCAAGAGAATCAGACTGACACATCCATCATAGCCCTAATGCAAGTTCTTGAGGATCTGATTCGGTTTGGTTAAGCCAAAGCTCACTGCTTTCTGATCTGGATTCCTTTGGCAGATGATCGATGACATTAGAAAAATTGCATGCCCACTGTCTTAGTTCAAATCCTCCTTCTGCCAACAGATTCATCAGTGTGTTCACCAGCACTTTAGCCTCATCAGGTGTTGCAACACTCTGTAGACAGTTATCTACGTAGAAACACCTTTCAAGAGAGTGGCGGACATTGTCTCTTGGCTGGCTGTGATCAACCACGTGTTTCTGTAGTGCGTACGTCGCACAACACGGACTGCAGGTCGTCCCGAATGGGAGCACTTGCCACTCGTAGACACTAAGGGGTTCCTCTCTTTTCAGATCCCACCATAAGAATCTGAGGAGGGGCTTATCCTCAGGCAGTAATCTTACTTGATGGAACATGCCCTTTATATCACTACTAAAGGCAACAGCATGCTCCCTGAATCGCAGCAATACACCAAGTAAGGAGGACCCCAGAGCTGGTCCAGGCAGAAGCAGGTCATTCAAGTTATTGCCTCTGCATGAGAAGGAACAATTGAAAACAACTCTGTATTTCCCATTATGGCTCACCATATGGTGGGGAATGAACCATGATTCTTGATCCTTCTCTGTCAGTTTCTGCTCTGGCACTTCAACCACATAACCTGCCTGTTTCAATCTTTGAATCTCAGCTCGGTAAGCCTCTGACTTTATAGGATCTCTAGTCAGACGAGTTTCAGTGCTGCGCAGATTTGGCATCACCACTTGCTTTGTAGTGTGCAATTTGGGCATGTCCTTAACTCTTAAGAGAGGCGTGGCATAGCGTTGTGTCCCGTTGACATCGATCCGGGTTGTCTTTGCCTCTAACAGGTCGATGGCCATTTGATCTTATTTGGATCTGGTGGCAAGTTTCTCACTCCTATAGGGCAGTACATCAAGTTGCCAGAGTTTCTCGATGTGTCTGAACAGCTCATTGGAAGGGGAACGGATTGATATATTGAGACACTGCTGGGTCAAAAGTTGATGTTGTACAAACTTATCAGGCCCTTGGACTGTCCAGCCTAGTCGTGTCTTCACCGCTGCTGGTCCACCAGGAGGACCCAGGCGTACTGGCTCAATCGGGGTAACTAAGTACGGGTAGTCAGAGCCGATTAGAAGAAGGGGCTGAACATTGTTAAAGGAAGGGATTGGCAATCCTCTGAGGTGTCTGTATTTATGCTGTAAGGTGGCAGCTGGGCAAGTGTGTTGGGCAAACCCAAAATGGTCTGCAGTGAATGCCTTGTGTATCTTAAAGAGTTTATGAGGCTGACAGGCTGGAGAGATGGTGAAGGACACTGAAGCACCCTGAATGATTTTCATGTCCTGCCTAACAGTTCTCAGAGCAAGGTTTTCTGGTTTGCCATGTAGCTCCAGTTCCTGTGCAGCTGCTTGCAAAAGGATGGTGCGTTCTGAGCCATCATCCAAAATGGCAAAGGTCTCGTTACATGTGAGCAATTTGGTAATTTGGACAACAGTCTCGTTACATGTGAGCCACATTGAAGCTTAACTCTGCCGCTATCCCCCAGTTGGTCCAGCACGCCTACCAATGCTCTGACTTTCAATGCAAACCTCTTGAACCCACTGGCATCATGGCTATGCATAGTAGGATCATCCATCAAATCAGCAATTCACCGCAAGGCTAACTGGTGAGGTTGGCCGTATTGCTCAGCGAGAGAGGCCATGGTATCGGAGTAAGGCCTACTGGAATTGATGTAGGAGTCTGCAATGAGAAAAGCGTCCTCAAACTTCAAGTGTTCTAAGAGAATTTGATATTTAAATCTCTCAGTTGCATCCCTGGGTAGAAGGTTGTCCAGTGAGACCTTAAGTGGTGCAAATTCTTGTGGGTCTCCCTTCGTAAAGTCAGGGATTGTGGGTTTAGGGCCTCTGTATATTCTTTCTTGCGGAGGGTAGTATGGATGCTGTTCAGTATCTCTGTAAAAATGGCATACTGGTGGTAGGTGCTGTTTGAGGGTACCTGGTCTTTGGATAATCACGTGTTCTCCATTGTGGAGTTGATTCCATGGAATAGCTCACAGGTACACAGTACTTAGGGGTTAATGGACATGAGCAAGGTTGTTCTTTAGTCTCTAAGTTCTGCAGTCTGAAAGTTAATTCCTCCACCAAATTGGATACGTGTTTATGAGGTGGGGGTGGTACATCCACTGTGGGAGGAAAGATGTTGTCATCTACTACCGGTGGAGGTGGCAGCGGCCAGTCTTCATAATCTGGTAAAGGGGCTTGTTACATGCTTGTAGCTGGGCTCTGTCATATGGCAAAGGCACTGATCTTTGGTGGAGTGAGGATGCTGTATTAGCACTCATTTCCTGCTGCATATCTAGCATAGTAGATTTAATCTGTTGATTTTCTCGCTTGAGCTCCTGGACCATTCTCAGAATCTCAGATACATCCTCTTTTGTGACTGGGTGAGATACAGGTGTGCTCTCATATCTTGGTTCGATGAATACTGAGTGACTTACGAATCTCTGGTTTGTGCCGGTGGCATATTCGCTCAGTGGCTGATAAGTGAGAGGGGTCACCTCGGCTACCCTTTCATGGTGAGGCTTCTGTAACACTCCGGGATGAAGAACTGTATGTGCCGCTGGGGACTGTTGGTGATAGCCGGGGAGAGAAACCTCGTAATCTTCTAACCAGGCTGGAGGCTGTATTCGACGCTTAGGACGCCCATCAGCTGGTTGTCCTTCTCTGATCTTCTGGTCTGGAAACATCTTCCAAAATCCACAGCAATTACTGCATCCGGCTCGAAGGACCAAATGTTCTGTAGTTACTAATGTGGTTCGGATTGGATTAATCACTGTGGTACGTCTGGTCAAAACGCAACGAAGATGCTTCTTGCTTCACAGAAGATTTATTTGCATTAAAATATGCAAACATGTAGGTGTTTGTGTGGTTTTTTAGATGCACGCACACACTTAAATAACACCACTCTTAGTTTATAAGGAAAACTCTCATGCACTCCGCACTCTATGGACATGTAACAACTCTTATGACGCACTTTCATCGCAATCTATTATACTCATATTTCCTCAAGGGGGCAGTAACAGTCCATAGTCATTAAATAGTCCAACATTTCGTAAGAAAACCATAAGGATACATCGCTGTTACCTAAGAGTGGCATATAATAAAGAGCCCTTTGCAACAAGATGCAATTTAAAATGCAGAGATGATTTTCATTGCTGCTACTGCTCTGTCATGATTCTTAGAAAAACACATTTTAAAATTCATCTCAAAAAATGCAAGAAAAACAAGGAAAAGACTTAATCTCTACAAATATCTGTAGCACCAACTCTACCTTCAGTGTCTGCTGAAACAGCACCCCTACCTCAACCTGAGCCTTTACAAAGTGGACACCCACGTCTCTGTCTACTACGCCCTCTCAACCTCAAGTCCTTAAGGTACCACCACTTGCCTTTGATGAACTCTACCTTTGATGTCTGCTCATATGTACACATATATATATATATATATATATATATATATTTAAATACATAATCAGATAAAGTCGAAATGTTCCATTTATGTCAGATAGTGAAAATGCAAAGCAAAGTTTGAGCATGTGAAAGTTGATATTAAAGTTACACTGTCTTAGATCATGAAGCCAAAAAAAGAGAGATCTAAAAGAGAGATCTATTGGCTTGATTTCCTCTCCGGATGTGGCTTCAGTGATGCCCGTTACATGAGTAGTTACAGGTTTTATGAGGTTTTATGAGTGAAATGTTCATAGTTCATGAGTTCAGGATAATAGTAGTTTCGTTTTGAACCATATATCCCCATTTTTTTTTTGAATTCCCTTGCATAATGGTTTTATTCAGATATATCTGTTTTTTAAGTGTGTATGTTCTGTTGATCAGTTTTTATCATTTATTATTACATTTAATTTAAGACTCGATTATTGCAACGCCCTACTTGGTGGCTGCCCTTCAAGATTAATCCAAAAACTTCAGATGGTTCAGAATGCAGCAGCCAGAGTTCAGCCAGAGAACACGTATGACCACATAAGCCCAATTTTGTCAACTCTACACTGGCTGCCTATCAAGCATCTTATAAATTTTAAAATTCTGCTTATTACCTACAAGGCCCTAAATGGTTTAGCTCCTCAATACTTAAGCGAGCTTCTCTCCTATTACAGTTATTCGCGTTCACTGCGATCTTAAAATTCTGGCCAACTATTACTACCAAGAATTTCAAAAACAAGTGCTGGTGGTAGATCCTTCTCATATTTGGCACCCAAACTTTGGAATAGTCTTCCCAGTGGTGACCGGGAGGCAGATACACTCATTTTAAATCTAGACTAAAGACCCACCTCTTTAATCTTGCCTACACATAGTCATATTGATTTATTACTCAAATCCCCTAAGGGAGTATTAGGCTGCATTAATTAGGTAAACCGGAACCGGGAAATCTTCCCACAAGAACAGATGTACTGGCTCCACACTAAATCTGTCTTTCATTCCCCAAGGTCCTGTAGTCAGCTGGATCCAGACTCTGAGACCAGATGGTGAGGAACTGGATGAAATTACCTTGAGACAGATCATCAGGATTTGATAGACTTCTTTAGTAAACCTACCGTTATTTACATGACAACTTTTAGCTTTATTTTGTTCCCTGCTTAGTCACAGCAATGTGATGTTATGGCTGCAATTAGTAACATTATGCCTCACTGCTTTTTGTTGGCACGATTTCTCAGTCCGACATATTATCAGATATAATTATAACCATCAGTTTTTCATCAAAATCAACTCTGTTCATATCTAAAACAGTTTGCAGCTTTAACGTGCCAGAGGAGAACTGGCCCTCCTGGTCGAGCCTGGCTTCTCCCAAGGTTTTTTCTCTATCTATACATCATTGGAGTTTTGCTTCCTTGCCACTGTCGCCCTGTTGGCTTGCTTGCTGGGAGACTGCTGACGTCTAAATTAGCCTAGGGCTTTGTAAATTGTAAACGTCTAATATTTTATTGTATATATTTTATGTATGTATGCTACTTTTGCATGTTGTGTAGGGCTGTCCCATGCCCCCAGGACCCCTGTCCCATAAGATGTTGTCTATTATATGCCATCCCTATGTAAGCTGGAACACATTTCTTGCTCAATTTTGTG
Organism: Botia kubotai; assembly: GCA_036877585.1. Taxonomy (NCBI): domain Eukaryota; kingdom Metazoa; phylum Chordata; class Actinopteri; order Cypriniformes; family Botiidae; genus Botia; species Botia kubotai. Next base: position 2,013 of record JAZGTI010012241.1, on the reverse strand, counting down.
GTTTGATTGGTTCAGTCAACCCTTTATTCGTAAACATACTATACACCTAGTATACCTAATTAGTCTTTTACATCCCACACATATTATTTGTAATAATACCATTAACATGTCCGACATTTGTTCTGTGTTTTTATTATTATTCTTTGTTTTTCTATGTAAAGCTGCTTTGAAGCAATGTAACATTGTAAAAAGTGCTATATAAATAAAATTGAATTGAAATTGAATGCTTTACAGACAATTAGCAAAACATGTAAATCCAGGGACATGAAGGGAGTACAGCTGTGATGACATTATGTAAGCAGCAGCAGCCATAAGCACTGTAGACCTACAAGCTTTTAATGTTTTTACATAATTTCATATATACACACATACAAGTGCTGCTTGAAAGTTTGTGAAGCCCTTGAGCTGTTCAGAGTTTTCTGTTGTTTTACCATGATTTTCTTATTTTACCATCACCTGCTTTTTATAAATTAAATGTCAGATGTATGTTGATCAATTGCATATGTTTGTTTGGAGGGAATTTTTTTGAGTAGCCAAAAAACTACATAAAAGTTTGAATTATTGTATGTGCAAAAGTAAGTGAAGTCCCAGCTGCATTGGTAAAGTTAAGTGGGTAACCGATTCAGGTGAAATAGATTTGGGTGCTTAATTAATCAGTTAAGCAGACCAATTAAATTAGACATCCTTAGAAAAATGGTTAGGCAACACTGATTAAAAGAGAGAGGAAACCAACCAAACCACTGTTGTGCCAAGGAGTCAAACAATGCCAAGAGGAAAGGAGATATCCGAGGACATCAGGAAAAAGGTGGTGACAACCCATCAATCTGGGGAAGGCTATAAGACCTCTACAAATAGGTAGAGGTCTTATAGAGATCTCCATGAGATTCCAACTCCATCCATCCACTGTAAGACAAATCATCTACAAATAGAGGGCATTCAACGTGACCACAACTCTGCCTAGAAGTGGACGCCCATCAAAACTGTCATCAAGAAGCACCAGAAAAATAATAAATGAAGTAAAGACCAAACCACACATCACCTCTAGAGAGTTGCAGACCCTAGACGTCTGGGGTAAATGTACATGCGTCTACAATCAGACGAAAATTTAACAGACATGACATTTATGGAAGGGTTGCTAGAAAAACGCCTCTGCTCTCAGAAAAGAACAAAGCTGCCCGTTTCTTTGCCAGAGAGCATTTGAACAAACCAGAGGCCTTTTGGAAGTCTATTCTTTGGACAGATGAGTCCAAAATAGATTTATTTAAAAGCCGCCATGTTTGGGGAAAAGCAAACACTGAAGTCCAGGAAAAGAACCTCCTCCCAACAGTGAAGCATGGTGGTGGAAATGTGAAGGTCTGGGGCTGCTTTTCTGCCTCCTGGCCAGGGTGACTTCATATTATTCAGGGAAAATTGAATTCTCAGACCTATGAACAAATTCGGCCCCAAGCTGGGCCGAAAATGGGTGATGCAACAAGACAATGACCCTAAGCGTTTAAGCAAATCCACCAAGGAATGGCTTAAAAGAAAGAAGGTTCACAGTGTTGATTGCCGTAGTCAAAATCCGGATCTCAATCCAATTGAAATGTTGTGGCTAGACGTGAAGCAGGCGGTACATGCCAGATGTCCTTCCAACATCTCTCAGCTGGCTGAGTTCTGCAAGGAGGAGTGGGCAAAAATCCCCAAAGACAGATATGAGAGACTGGTCAGTTGTTACAAAAAAAGTTTGGTTGAAGTAATGGCTGCAAAAGGAGGTGCCACAAGCTACTAAATAAAATTCAATTCAATTCAACTTTATTTATATAGCGCTTTTCACAAAATGTCATTCTTACAAAGCAGCTTTACATATATGATAAATATACACAGCACACACAGACAGACACACAGACAGACAGACACACAGACAGAGACACAGACAGAGACACAGACAAAGAGAAAACAGGTAGGAGAAACAGGTGATATTATGCATGTTATACAATCATATATGGGGTATGAATAGATAGTATGAGAATAATT
>JAZGTI010012240.1:0-15900 GCA_036877585.1 Botia kubotai | reverse complement strand
GAGGAGGAGGAGGAGGAAGAGCCAGCACTGGAGACTGCGGGAGGGGTGAACTGGCCGCTGCTCTCCGAGCCTGTGCTCTCCCGGGTGGGTGAGGATTTCTTCTTTGCAGGCCGAGCTTTAGTACTACTGCCACTCTGCTGCTGTTGACGACATTTAGCGCGACGGTTCTTAAACCACACCTGCAGGACAGAGCATTAAAATATGCTTAAAAAAAATTTACGGATAAAATATTAAATATATAAAACTACACACACACACACACACCATTACATGAAAGCACACGAGTCCATTACACACAAATACACACGCAAAGCTCCATTAAATGATTATGGAGACCTTTCCGTGCATGTCTGAAGGACACGTTGGAGAGGCATTGTGCAATATCAGAGTGGAAAATAGCTGGTTATTAGCAGTTCTTGGCGTTAATTTGCATGCAGGTCCTTTCTGCTTTACTGTGTGGATCTAATTTCAGTGCTTGGAGACGACCGCGTGATAGCAGCCTATTGAGTTTCTCCGCAGAGATGGTAATTCAATAGTGGAAGGAGGGTCTGACCATGTAAAGCGTTTTGTTTCACATGCTTATTAAGAGCAAATAAAATTGCTTGGGAAATTGACAGAGGGTTGCTCCTTTAGGCCTCAGGTCACATCAGCAAAAGCATTTATTTGCATGAAGAATTCACGGGGAACTGTGGGAATGTTATATTTCCTCAATATTCCCTACATTGGGTAAGGTGTACTTATAGGTGAGCCTTTCATTCTGGTGACCGTCTGAAAACATCCATGGGCCTGTATAGCTTTATCTATATACAGGCAAATCCCTTATGAGCACATTTCAGCCTTTATTGTGCATAGGTCCAAACAAATGCCCTAAACACCAGCGAATACAACTTTTTATAACAAAGCAACTAGCAACTATACTCCCTCTATAAAAACTTTAATCCCTTCATACCACATAATTCAAACGTGTACTAGAACTAGTCTGGCAAGTAATAAAAAACACCTAGTTACACCTATTGTTACAAAAATGGCATTAATTAAAACTATACGAACTTTTACGGAAACAGTAGAGGGAGTTGCTGAGCATAACGCGCATTAAAGTATGTATTCGGAAAACTGCCACACATAAACAATTAAACTTAAAGTAACGTTTGGTTTGAGTAAATTCCATGAAACATTTTGTATTTACACGTACCTGAACTCTCGACTCAGGAAGGTTGATTTTCAGCGCCACCTCCTCTCTCATAAATATGTCCGGATAACGAGTTTTGGCAAACAGCGCCTCAAGAATGTCAAGCTGTGAGCGCGTAAATGTTGTTCTCTCCCGCCGCTGCTTTCTGGGCGTTGCTGCAGAATTAGCATGACATAAAAGTGAGCTTACACATTATATTTATAGAAAGAATTGTGTAAACGTGGCTGACTAAAAAAATCCCTGCACACGAGAAATAAAATATTATCAAGGGATATTTTCGAAAATAATAATATTTATTCTACCCAAAGCAAAACGATTCAGAGTAATTTAGGCAAAACATTTGTGGTTTGGTGGATTTTGTTTCCTTTTTGTAAAATCATGACGCAATGAACCGGTTAGACCGAGTAAGTTGTGCTACATAATATTTTAAAAACATCACAAACACATTAACTAAAAATTCGTTGCAACCTTTTGAAGTGGCTACGGCAATTTAACGCAAAACATTAAATCTTGTTTTCGCTAAATTTACGCTCACGTGGCGCTTTGTTAAACAGCGCAGTTTATGCAAAGTACGTACCTGGGTATCCGACGGATGGGTGCAGTAAGTCCATGGCTGCGCCGCTCAGCCCCAGGCCGTTCATGGCGTAGGGGGGCTGTTTGAGGTATGACATCATGCTAGAGGCAGTCACGGGTCCCCCCAGATCTTGCCAATAGTTCGATTTCCCCCGATGTTGCAGTTTGCCGAAGGACGGACCCAAATTAAGTAACTGTAAATGCCATTGAAATATAATAGGAGAAAAATCAACACAGACGAAATGCGTAACAATAGTAAATTAAATTGGGCTATTAAGAAATGTGAAGTAAACAAAACTAACGCTAAACCTGTTAATAACGTCTAAAACGTTTAGTTGGTGATAAGTAGTCTTTGTAAGGTGAGCGTAAGAAAACTAACAGGCAATCTGGTAAATATTTTGCGAAACCAACTTAGTTTAATGTAGCTTAAATAAATGTTATTGTCTTATAGTAATGATAATATACAAAACAGTAAAAAGATCAGAAGAACAGTGATTTTTCTTTCTTTTATTATATTAATGTTTTATTGGAGACCTGCGATTCCATACGTACATTATTTTCATTCTTTTTCTTTCGCATCCTATTTTGCTTTTTTGCTTTTTTACTTGAATGTGCGTCTCTTTTTGTACTTGTACTGTATTTTTCTTTTTTTTCAAAATAATGCCATAATAGTGTAAACTGGTAAACGGGACGCCTGACGCAATTGGGAGAAAGGGCATTTTATTTACTAATATTCCCAAATAAGTCCCATATTCTTAAAAAAATATTTTGTAGAGATTTAAGACCTATTCTGTTCAAAAATTTCCCACTATTGGAAAATTTAAAAAACAAAATTGTCCAAACAAATAACCATTAAAAATATATAGCAATTCCTACACGATTTTGACGAAGCGCTGGTTTAAAATTTTAATTAAAGCTCAGCAAAAGCTTGTCGATTTTAAAAAGGCCTAAATCTAAATCTCTGCGATTTACAGAATTACAAAACTTGCAGGCTTAATTAACATGATTATCGGGGTCTAACTAAATTTAGCGCTGTGAAAAAATAGGAAATTATTTATCGACTTATTTTAAATGGACATAACTGAGAATATTTTAAAGTATTGGGTATAATACTTAAAACTCAAAAGTATATCTATTTATCAGTGTCTTTAGGATATTGCTTAAAATGGAAATATTTTTAATCCTTTATTAACACGTCGTATTAGTTTTGTTGGTCACTTTTTAACCAAATTAAAGAGCAGACTGGTTACCGAGAGGAAATTAATATGGATGGGGGCCCCGTGCTGAGAGAACAAAGTTCTGTGTATTCCAGTCTATTGCTCGCTTATTCTTTACTACGACTATTTAGAAAGAATACATCTACGTGCAAATTAACTCAATTGCAATGCAGATTAGACCTCTGGGGAAACACCATCATTTCTTGGCCTTATCACCAAAATAACAAAATTAACAACAAATAACAAATTAACAAAAAACACAACACGCCTCTCCAATTACTCTCCAAGTGAGTTAATTTGAACTGCCGAGATGAGCTGATCTTTCCAAAACTAGTGCTAACGTCGGTTCAGACATATGAATGTATTTGTAGATTTGAATTATTTTTAAGCAGGTACATTTGAGCGATCATTACCCGGTTGTTTACTGCGTTACGTACAACACCACCGACGTCCTTAGGGAAAATAGACACAAACAGAAAAATAACTTTTGAGAACTCCTTTCGAGAAAGATACATTGGACCTACACAGCCCCTAAACTAAAATGTGTTGTATTAACATTACCAACAAAAGTGCACTTTACACTTACTGAAACTAAATTGTATTATTTCGATTTTGCGGACACACAAAAACGAACAAAACAATGAAGTTATAATGAAATGAATTATAAACGCATGTCGCATTTATCTTACCTTTATCAGAACCCTTTATCGGTCTTTCTTCTCGTCCGCTAAATTTTGCGGTCTGACGAGACGACACAAATATCCACCAGTGGAAGGCAATTCAACAGAGAAGCCTCACGCCAAATAAATAACGCCTAAAACTCTCATAAAAAACTGCAGATATACAGCAATGTTGATACGGCGCACGTGCCTGGTCTTAGCTGGACTTCAGCGTATTCAGAGTGTGATCCCGGTGCTTAAAACCAAATACATCAAACTCATCGGCTTTGGCTAGCTCGTTCGTGTCTGTCACTAGTTTAAGGTGATTGCTAATGTAGACGGATGGAGATTGATCACCTTCTACTAACCCTGCCTCTCTAAGAGCGTAGGACACCTGCAGATCCGCCCACTCCAACCAATCGCCGTAGCCTTTTCTCTTGATTGACAACTGGAACAACCAATCCACTGGTAGTGCATCCTGGGAGCCCCACCCTGCGCTGACTAAAGACGTCAAGAACACGCACCGTCCAAATAAGAATCTTTAGAATTTGGAAATCTAAAAAACGAAGGAAAATGTGAACAGTATAATGACAAAATATTTTTTTCTAAAAACATAGACAAGAAAACTAAATCAGAATATGGGCTAATTTACAGTTAGTTTATAAAAAAGGTAAGTATCAGAAAGTAATACAATTATTTTAACCATTGAAAGACATCTTACAGAACGTCCTTACAATTGTAATGCATGTTAAAGTATTTAATTGGCAGTCGTGGCAAATATATTGTTTTCTTATTCGTGCAATTGATTATTATACAGCTGCTATTTTTTGAGCCTTTGATTTTTTTCCCTTGATGCACACTTCTAGAAGCAATTGTATATGGTATAAAACATTTTTTTTTCAGTAAGAAAGTGCAAAATTAAACAGCTTGGATTAAACAGAGTGAAATAACTAAACTCATTTAACATCTATGCAGTTAAATACGAGACCTTAAAGGCCGTCGTTGAAATGTCTGACCGCACGCAAAATTGACAAGGTACTGTTTAATGCAGAATTCAAGATCCCTTTAAGTGAACGATTCGCGTTGTTCATCGATCTGAAGCGGGATAAAAATGCAGGAAAAAGTTTAATTTATCCACTTTATCTATTTTCATTTTTATTGTTACCCCGCCTCATGAATATTAATGAGTGGCTAATCCCCACTTAGAATTACATTTCAGAATAGTGTGCGTAAAGTTTAATAGGCAGACGGAGAGGAAACGTGAAAGGGAGTAAAGAAAAACTCGGCCCTTCCAGAAAAGAAACGAAATCAGCACACAGAGAGAGTCTGAGCCTCAGAGAATCAAAGAAAGCACCTTTCAAGCCTCACTTTCCCAAAGAAATGCCAATAAAATACGGTAACAGAATATCACGGAGGGCGCGGTGTTTCCTTAACTGTCTCTGAAAGGCTCAGAAGATCTTAATAAGGCTTCGCTCGGTCCTTTTGTTGATCTCACAAAATCAACTCATTCTAATTGAGGCCTGAGCTGAAAGCGACCTAATGTTCAAAGCAAGTGACCGCCGAAGAAACGAAATTACATTTTTACTATATAGGGGAATCAAATCAAAGGGCGGCTTTACCCGTTCCTCTATAGATCAACAAAGTCATCTACAAAAGTTCTCTAACAGAGTAACAGAGATGCTGCTGTTAACCGTCGATAGATGAGGAGAAACTAAAGAGAAAGTTACTGGATGCTGCACGAAGACTGTTAGAAGTATGGTGACAGCGAATGCGCATATTAAATGTTTATACTGCCTGTTTAAAGCACAGTGCTGGCTAGGCCCCCCAAAACGAGGCAGATTCCACCTGCTCCTAAATTTCTTGCACGAACAAAAATATGCAGGGGGTCGTTAACAAAATGTGATCCTCACAGACACAAGAAAAGAAATGCATAATTCCTGCATTTCGCCCGTTTTCGGGTTTATTCTCTCGGCCCTGATGTTGCTAAGACCCCGCGATAAACCCAGAACAAGTATCAAGTTATCAGGTTGCTAGAAGCTTTTGTAATAAGAGTATTTTGTCTAATCCCAAATTGCAGTCGAATTTTCTAAATGCTGAGCTCGTAAATCTCGGGATTAGAGGAGGCGAGAAGAGGAGGGGGAAAAGTTTGGTTTCTTTAGCCGGCAGGATGGGAGCGGGTCGGCGATGTTGTCGGTCCTTATTAAAACGATGATGCATAAAATGCGATATTGAGGCTCGTACAGAGGTCTCGGTACCGTTTTACCCCGGTGTACTTTGAGACGTGGGATATCCAGCGGTCGACGGACTTCGTGAAGTCCAACTGCTCAACACCTGAAGTCAGGCCGTGGACTTCAAAGCAGCTGGATCTTCAGCACGCGCTCCGGGACTCACGCATCTGTGCTAACGAGGCAATGCTCTGCTTTTCGTCGTTTTCTTGCTTGTGATAAAAACGAACTTTTCAAGAAGCTTTTGTAAAATAGCATTTTGCGCCACACAAATACAACTGAGCTGACAGAAAAGGCAACAGTCAGGTAAGGGTATTGTGTATTCTGACAATGCCACTGCATGAGACTGCGTATGACACTGTATGAAACTGTATAACTAAAACAACAAAGCTAAATTTTCAAATATTCTTTTGTTAAATAAAAATGCAAGTTTTTTGCATGTATGAAAAAACAGTTGGTTAAATGTTATGGAAATGTTTACTTTTTAAATGTTTGCCTGTATCACGACACGTTATAAACGAATTTAATGTAGGAAACAAGAACACGACGTTTATTTAAAATACAACTATTTTGACAAGATAGCAAACATTTTTGCTTTATGGCTAATGTGTAAAAATTCGACACTTAAATATTCAGGGAAAAATAAGTTTTAATGCTTCAGCCTCGTGAAAACGTACAATAAATTGACCGCGATTTCTTGAGCCGTATTCCAAAAGTAAAAAAAATATTCCATCAAGGTGACGCCACATTTCACGGACAAATCAGATGTAGGCTACAGAAAAATATCGTGTATTAAATTAGGCATCTGAATGGACTGCAGAACAGTTCAAAGCGGTCATTTTGATACGAGCACCACAGTACCGTCTCATCAGGATTACACGGACCTCGCCACAGGTCTAATGCATAAAATTATAACATGCGTTTTAAGCCCTCTCACGGGCTGAAACTCTCCGATTAGTTAAGGCAACAAACAAATGTCCTTTACCGCCGCAGTGTAATGGTTTGTGAGCGCCAATAAGTGTCTCCTATTCAGAAGATTACAGTCATCCGTGATAACTGCAAAATAATAAAACAAAAACAACACGCCCGGGGGAAAAGTGGAGGTACAGTCGGACTCAAGCGGAGACATCATCAGTAAATTAATGTGAAAGTATAAGGTAGACTAAGGCAGGACGTCAGCTGTCATAACTTATTTTGCTTGTTAAATGAAGGATGCGAGGCTGCGGTGATGGCTGTTTGGCTGAGAGTAAAGAGTCTGTATCACATGTATGAGAGAAAACAGATGCTTTGGACAGAGTGATTCTGCTTTAATCTCCTCTGAGGAACGACCTCAAACAAAGCAAATCGCAAACATTCATTTATAAATAACCGTAAACCGCAGGGGACTTCTCTACAGAAAATCACCGCTAAACTGGACGTCACTTCTGAGTGGCTGTAAATGATTTTATTTTCTGATAAATAAAATGTTTGTGGTGTTTAAAAATGGAAATTATATTCAACAGCCTAAATATCAAAACGAATACAACTGTGTAACTTGACGAATTTAATCGTTTCGTTTTTTAAGACTAAAATTAAGTTTCCTGTTCGAGGTTTACTCAGTGCCAAAAAAGATTTCAAAAATAAGATTTCGAAACAGAAGGTCAAATGCGTGAACAAGAGTCAAAATCACACGAGCTGTTAATTCGAGTATGAAATCCTTGTAATTTTATTGAACAGTGATATTTATAGTACAGTGGAATAAATAAACCAGTGACGCGCATCCAAAATAGACGTGAAACTGTAAAATGCGGACAAGAAAAGCCTATTTCTCCTGCCTACTAACTATACAATAAATATTAACAAAGTCCTTAAGCAAATGTACAGGATTGTGAAGATGGTTACTGTAAAAACGTCTCAAACAGTAATAAAGGCAAACAGTAATAAATTACCCAGATCGTGACTGAAAATAACATTTTCCAAACCTTGTAAGCCTCAGACGGTAAAATTAAATGTACAACATGAGCGTTTATTTTTGCATAAGCACTCGCAGTAATTCATTCTTCTCATAAAGCAAGCTTAAAAATGGTTCGTAAACATATTAAACATAAAAGCCAGTAAAACACAAAACGATCCCCCTACTCAAAACATCTTAGAAAGTCGAGGAATTAAAACATTTCATTTTCACGCAGGTTTCGTTAGAGAAGAACGTGTTGACAGATTAAAACGGTAACATGATATGATTTTGAAATGCAATCCTATTCAACAACGAATAATGTTCCAATGTGCTGTACGAAGCTAAGTCGTAATTTCCTGTACGCAAGGTGAGCACATTCCGCAAGTCTGTGTTCTGATTAAACGAACTTTTCTCTCTCTGAAATACAATGGATTTTACCATTTAATTCAACGTTTTCAAACTGTACAGCTTTGTATCTTCGCGGATATTAGTTCCTTAAGTACCTTGTTTATCAAACCAACCAAACCTAATAAAAACAACAACAGTATCAATAACTTTTTGTGCATAACAATCGCTCGGGTATTCACTCAACAGTAGGCATCTCTTGGCCTTCACTAGTTCTTTAGCCATGACAAAAGATTCTATATATAAAGATTTAAAATAACAAGAATGGTGTATGCATGGACTATGACATGAATACATTTCAAGACATTGTAGTGTACACATTTCCTTTGCTTTATTTTTGCTTCGTGGCTGTCACTGAAGAATACATTTCTCTTCCTTCTTTGCCATCTTGCCTTTATTCTGTTCCAGGGTTCTCTCCAGATGCTCGTCTTCCTCCTCAGCCCTGCCGACACACACACAGGACATATGGGATCAAAGGTCACGAATAGGGACACAGGAGAATGCCACCCGCACCTCCAACATCTACGACCTGTACTGTCAAAATTGCATAAGAGTTCTTTAAATATTCACAACCCACACATATACACACCAATCACACGCACAAAAACACTCAAACTCTTTGTGGCAAAGGGTACGTGGGTGCCTTTTAAACCCTTCCTGGACCACACTAGAACCACCTGGAGGACTAATCCCGGCAATGACATCCCAGAATGCCTTGCAGCAGGTGGACTTACTCTTTTTCCTGGGCGTCCAGGTCTCTGACTAGCGCGTCACGTTTGTTGACCAGTATGACCAGTTCATCCAGCAGAAGCTGCTCTCGGCGCTTTTGCGCCTCTGTCTTCTGCCAGTCTGGAAGACAGAGAAACCAAGAAAAAACATTTTAGAGAAAAAGCCAAGGAAGTTGCTAACAGCTAATAACCATCTACAGCACGCTGCGACGTTTTTCAGTGTGAAAGTGTGAAAGACATTACTGTCCCACATACAAAAGATTCAAAGGAGAAAAAATGTGCCCTATACTGTCAAGCATTATGTTTTTGAGTTTTTGTAAAGCTCTACCAGGGCGCCCACAGGTTTCTGTATGGAGAACAGCCACACAGTGGAATTCAGTCAGAACGGATCTGATAACAAGGCGCTGCTTTAAAGCGCCTCCAAACTTCACATCCCACAGAGATGCATTAATGCTCTTGAGACTTATATTAAACGGCATAAAATCTTCTCTATAAATAAAGTCGAATTTAGATGAACTCTAATACATTCTAATTCAGATTCCACTGTAACAATATTGTAATTCAGCATTAAATGTAATCTGGTGCAAGAAAAAAACATGTTTTGGTGTTTTTTTTTTAAATGAACAGAATTTTATGAATGAAATGTGTTACTATAGCCAAGGTCTCTGCGAGGTGACCTGGTCCTGTACCCCTGCCAACAGTGGGTCTGAAATATCAGCCAGGCAGACGAGATCAGGCCCTGCTGATACCAGCGCAGATTAGGCCCTGCTCACAGCCAAAGGGAAGTTATCTTACCAGGCCTATTCTTCAACCGGCTGTAAGAACAGACTGTACCGTCTTCACACTGCTTTATTATTGCTCTCTCATGCACACACAGACTCACAAAAACACGTGTAAAATAAACTCCTCGCTTGTTCTGGGCTCTCAAAGCAGCACAAAAACATACAAATGTGTCTATTGCTCAATCTGTAAGAGTTGAAAAGATAAAACACACGTTCGACCTTCTGAAATGTCAATCCTTAAAATAAGTGTACTTCATTAAAAATAAATATTTCTGCTGTGGTGTGAAATTGCAGTGTGGTGCTGAGAGCAGTGTTTGTGCTGAAAGGTCTGACCCACGCCTGCATTTAACCTCTCCGCCTTTGAAGTAAAGCACAGTGGCAAAATGAACACAGTTCCAATATTTGAAAGTTATTTGGCCTCCAGCAGCTAAATGAAAATCTTTGGTGTTCATTAGGGCTTCAGAGAGCAGAACAGTGAAAGCATGCAACTAAATATTTGAGAGGATTTGTTTTAATGCGTTTGTAGAACTTCAAGAAAAACCTGCAGGAAGGGAAATTAAATTACGTTCTTAATTACGGCGAACTTAGCTATGCAGAAAACTGAGAAACAAACACTGTTTAATTTTGTATTTTTTTGTATTTTTTAAAAGAGCATTCCTGTGATACAAGTCAGTCGTTTCCTGTGACAACATTCATCATCTGAACTTTCCTCTTCTACTGTTTATGCTGCATCACTCTCCCTCCATACGTTCCGTCTCTTCTGCCACCCCCCCACCCTTTAATTCGCTCTGTCGTTTCTGCTATCCTTCCGTCAAAAACGACAATGCCTACTTCACAAAGACCTGCCTGGAGGGTAGACTGTGACCAACAAAAACTTCTGCATGTCCCAAAGAGGTAAAGAGAGTGAGAGAAGAAAAAAGCCCCTCGACTCTTTACCTCCTCCTCTTCCCCTTCAGCATTCCCAGCCAAAAAGCCACAGATCCTCCCCTGCACCTCCGGCAGAGGCCGCATGCAGCTGTCAATCAAGCGAGAGCGGCACCGCCCCTCTCATTAAGAAGGTAAACAATGAATATGGACGCTGAGGGACATGGCGGAGTAAACGAGTGATCGGAATCCATCAAAAAAAAAACGGACAACGCTAATGGAAGCTACTGCCTCCTTCCACTGGTGTCTTTTACTCTCCTTCCTTGAAGAAGAGATGTATGGAAGCTTTGGGTTGGGGGGGGGTCAATCCTTTTTGGATTACTCCCCTCTCTCTCTCTCTCTCATTGCCCTGGGCAATCACGTTAAAACTCACATGGCTGGTGCTTATTCAGATAACCCTAACAATGCACACCAATGGTAACCATGTGAGCACTCACAACCCACAGAAGAATGCACTGGTTCAAATCCCCATGACCCTCCTCCACAGCAAAATGTATTCAAGAGTGCAACCTGCTCTGCAGCTTCAGGAGGCACAGAGCTTCTTCTAAGAGTTCTGCTTAAAGATCACCAAATTCAGCCAGCACGCACAACTTCACACGCACCGCCCTCACTTTAGCACGAGGAGGCACGGAACAAACTTCTGAGGCTGTCGGAGATGTTTTCCGTTATACATTTCTTTCAGAGGTGAAACAGGAAATAAGTAGTGCTGGAGAAATCCAGAGAGCAAAAAAATGCATGATCTTATTACAGCAGATTTGGGTGAGCGGTGGGCTGGCTGGGAGCGCCAGCGTAAGATGGAGCTGGAGAGAGGCCAGCTGGGAATGAGACAAAGAGCAACATGGACAACCACGACAGGGATAGAGACGGGACAGCAGTCCCTGGATTTGAACCACGCTGTACCCAAACTTAAGATTCATCCTACTATATAAGACACAAATAACTGATCAAAAACAAATCAAATACACGATGGTTACAAAGTACACGGAAGACCAAAATACAGAACGTATTATATCAACACAGGAAGTACACAGATAAAAGTCAGGTGCGACATCTAAGAACAAAGAACAGGAGTGCAAAACAAATGGAAAGGTCTATTAGGTGCAGCTGTATGAAAGTGGACACACAGTCAAATGCAGAACGTGACGGCTAAATGGAAATGAACAGATTTCAGTGAATAGCGTCGAATGAGAACCTGCCGTCTCGCCTTATCTCCAGTTCCAGTCAACTAGCAATCTTGAAAGAGTTTGCAACATCATCAAAGCCGGCCATTTGATAGGATTCTCACACTGCACCCAATCAATCTGAGGAATACGGCTGCCCAGACATGTAACAAAGCTCAAATAGATTTACAAATGGGGTTGTAGGGGGATAAGCCCTTGCACAGGATTACATATTGATTTTAAACATATAAAAAAGCTTATCATATAAAACCGTAACAACAAAACTGGGGAACCTATGCAGAAATCCCTCTGCAAAAGGAGCGCCCACTTTCAAATATAACGCCCCGGAGTGCACCGCATTCGAGGGAAGAAAGAAATAGGGAGACGGAGGGGAAAAAAGACGAATTTGAGAGAAAGTATGTGTGCATGGCGGGCAGATAAAAAGGGCAAAAAGGATCAATTTGGAGGCAGAGCAATAAGAGTCATGGCATATTGTGGAAGGCCGTGCCTCTTTTCTCCCGGCCCACAGCGGAGCAGTCTGAAGAGGTTATCATTTAGCTGACATTAACACTTACCCTGTATGCTCTACACCTTTACCTGAATCCCTATCATCTTTTCAACCTGCTTTTAATCGTTGTGTTGAATATTTAGAAAAAATGACGTTCAGGGGCTTCGAATCTAAACTGAATCTGAACAGGCATCAGGTGTAATCTGAATTTAAGTCAGTGATTAATGATACCATTTTAAATAAATATTTAATTACCATTTTTAAATAAATAGTACATTTAAATAAATAGTACAAAACTACACTGACATACTAGTAACATTCACCTATGCATTTCAATAGTAAGACAACAAAACGGGATACCTTCAAACATTAAAATCAAATACTTCTTGAAGGTTATGCAATTCTTTACAGAAACATGTTTTGTTATGTTGGCTGAGAGTCTCTTCACCTCCTGATAGCAATCACAAGTGGTCCAAAATATATTTTTGTTACTTTTGTGGAAGGCACAGAACCATAGAAAGTTCATCCAATCATTGCATTCTGTCTAAATGCAATGATAGGTTGTCCAACTTGCCTGTCAAACTATGTTTTTGCATACCTCCATGCACCCTGCTCATGCAGACAACCTTACGTTCATGGTATGAAGAAGGTGTGGCTTTGAAGAGCATTTTGACTGGAGGGCAGGATCTTAGGCTTTTAAAGCTAGCTTGCTATTGCTAGCCTCTCCAAAATTGCCTACCTTAGAATTTTCAATATCATTCAATTCAAATTGAATGATCTATTTAAACAAAAACAAATGAAACCTTTACATGCTTAAAATACATGAAATGCTAACTAACCTCTCTATGTCATCTGTACCAGCATTCAGTGTTCAGCATTCAGCATTCACACACCAGGTCACGCCGACTGTAGCTTCTCCTCTGCACAGTCGCAGGGGTCGAGGAGGGGTGAGTATTTTTCTCTATCAGCGTGAGAGCGTGTGCTGATATGAGAGAGAAGTGTGTGTGCCTGTCTGAGCGCCTCAGTCGCTGCACTTCCAATGTCATCAGCTGACCAAGCAAATCAGCAATTACCTGTCCGCATTGGCCGGGTACGAGAGCCCGTCGGGGCTCCAAATAAGAAACTGATGCATGAACCTCCTCACCAGCAGCTCAGAACTATCTCTGACTCGCTTCAGAAACACCCTGACTCTGAATGCCAAGTACTGAGCCTCATGGGAGAAGAGAGAGAGAGAGAGAGGAAGCAATGGAGATAAAGTGAGAGAGAGTGTGATAATTCAACAGGTAGCAGTGTCTGGACTGATAGGACCGTTACAAGCAGCAGGGACTGAATTACCACTGTGGACAGGCCGTCTTGCCCTTGCACATCCAAGACCAATATTTGGAAGTCACTCCATTTCCTGTTTTCAGAACGTGTTAGCTGATAAGTGGACACAAGGCAGAGGCACCTCAACATTGGAGATGCACTGAACATTATTAGCTTAAGTTCCTGTTATCTCCTCAGCATTTAGCGTTCGGTATCGCCGCGGCGCTCTGCGAGGAGAAATGCTTTGTGAGGAACTGAAATGAGAAAAAGAAACATCTAAAGTGTGTTGATCTGCATCAGAGCTTTCTGAACTTGTGCCCTGAGCCCTTAAAGCAAGAACGAGGATGAGGCCGAGGAACACCAGATCTTCGCTGCGTGGCGTTTGCCAGGCCAATCGTGTCATCGCAATAAAAGCGTTCGGGGAGCTTTGCTCTCTGCTTGGCTATTCATGTCCACTGTCAACCTCTTCTAACTAATTAGAATTGATTTATGATGGATCAGCTAGCTTATCAGGTGCAGAAAGAAATTACCATGGCTAGCCAAGGGGTGAGAGGGTCACCATCGAATTGTAAAATCAATTAGCATTGATTGTAAAAGGTTCATTTTGCGAAAGAGGACACAGCCAAAGGGATTAAAGTTAACCAGACAACTTTGATACCGTACAATAGGCTTTATTTTTACCTTCCTTACCTGTCTGTATAACACACACTCGAAAAGCTTATAAATGCGACTGCGTCCTGCAGAGATTTTTAATTATGAAACATTAATTATGTGACTTGAGTTCAACACTTTGGATTTTTAGACCGAATCATGTCTACTACATATATTGTGTCTGAGGCAGAATGGGTTAAAAGGAAAGTAATCTCTCTGAGGGTATTAAAACAATCATTGGCGTTTTCAAAACAGTGTGCAGTGGGCGGACGATGGCTGAGGTGTCAAAGAGTGAGTCGCGGGCAGGTTTAATTAAGCAGGAGAGGATCTTTGTCTTTCACAGAGCGGCTCTCGAAATCACCCCCTGAATCCCCCTTTCATTCCCTCTTACCTTCAATTGCCAGCATTGCCCTCAGTTCTCGGTTCAGCAGCTCAAAGCGTCTCTCCAGATCGTGTTCCTTCTCCCTGGGCAAGTTGTAAAAGTTCATCAATATGTTAATTACTAAATCATTAAACACTTAAAGAAACCTTTAATAAACATTGATTCGTGAACTCGCCAGCACCTTCCCTACCTCACATTAATCTACTGCAAATAAGTGATACACAAACCGGAACACACGGGCCGCTTGGATGAGAAACGGGTAAAGAAATGTTGGCGGGGAAACTGGTGGGTGGGGTATCAAGCACCAAATTAAATTTGGCCACTTTCAAATGTATTGGAAATGAGCTAACTCTGTCCCTAATAGAATTTGTCCTTCACAGCCTGTTCAGTGACTGAAATGAAATGAAAGAAAGAAATTATCAAGGCCCTTTTAATTGAGCACTTAAAAAGCCCTTTCGCAGTGATATAATGTGATTAGAATACTTCAATCTGTCATTTGTGAGAGCTTTGAAACTCTTTCTCTTTCTTCTCTCTCTCTCTCGCTCGCTCGCTCTCTGTGCAGAATGAACAGCTGCCCAGATTTTTATACATCTCATTCTCACTTTTAAAGAAAATGATGAAAGGTTTAAAAAAATTAACATTATCATCTTTGCAGAGAAAAAAAATAACGGAAGGCAGTTAAAAAGAGGGTAAATAATGTCAGTTTTTGCCACAATGACGTCCTCTGTTAGGTGAATGAATTGCTATTTAGATGGCGAGTCATTTATTTCAATTTTTGGGTCGATCCAATTCTCATAATGGGTGGAATAATACAGTCTTTGAAATCACATTATTGCAGACGCGTCCGCTCTGATATGGGGTTTTGTCAGTTTTGCGGTGAAGGGCCGTCGGGGGAGGGATGGAAGTGAATGAGGGGCCCGACCTTCTGACTGGGCTCAAGTCCCCTGAGAAAATCATTTCAAGTACGAGTCTCAACATATTATAGGTGTGTGTGTGCTTAAAGACCAACTGTCTCTGATGGTGAGTGCAGCAGATAGAGAGAAGGACAGATGTGAACTCACAGCAGAGACAGCTGGTTCTGTCTGCGAATCAGAGCGTTCTTCTTGTTGACCAGTGTGAACCATTCCTGCATCATGGCCTCCTCCTCTTCTTTGTTATTGCCTGAAAACACACACACACGCACACCTTAGCACATATAATACAATGTTGAATAAGCTGTTGCAATAGCTCAGTTGGTAGAGCATTGCATGGTTGTGGGT
>JAZGTI010012239.1:0-15900 GCA_036877585.1 Botia kubotai | reverse complement strand
CTCTTCCTAGTTAGTCTGGTTTTAAATATTCCTGTAGTTTAACTGGTAGAGCTTGGCACTAGTAAAGAAAAGGTCACGGGTTCGATAGTTAAATGTGTCGCTTATGTGACTCGCAGTGTATTGTTAATATTATATTAACAATTTTGCATGTTGTTTGGCCTTTTCAGTTGGTGGTAATATTCATAAATTATTTAAAATATTTTGCGTACCAACATTTTGTGAAAAATGTGATTACCGTGTTGAAACGCCACTACTTCTCCAGTGTAAAATCTTGGCCGTGAAGCAAAACCAGCGGAGAACGTCTGCTCAGAACATTTCGAAATGTAAATAATTTAATATAAATGTGAACGAATTTTCGATCGACCCCACATCCTGTCAGAAGCATTTTTAGAAAGTACTGATTCGATATTCAGTATTCGAGAGGTAATATGAACGACCTGCTTTTCAACAACCCACAATTCGGCTTGTGCTGTCTGGCTCATGAGCGGCATGTTAGTGCCCTCTTGCTATGCAGGAAAACACTCCCTTAGTCTGCATCGATCAGCTTCAAATCAATGCTTTTAAAAGCCTTACACGCCCTTTAGTTAAGAGCAAAAGCGTGCATGCTTTAAAAACGGCCCACCTTTATTGATTAGGGGGTGGAGAAGACTGGACACGTTCCTTCTTAACACCTTCCTCTGATATGGGCTGCTCACTTGTACTCATAGACTTAAAACACGTAATTTCATTTGTAACGAATATTAGAAGTTATCGTTTTACACAGTATATCAATTATGTCGTATATGCATGTTGTACAGTCTCTATCAAATATAAGATTATAGATGATAGAATTATAGTTTGGTTTTTTTATTCCTGAGATTTTATCCACAGGCCCACAATTAGACACTTTTTCATGCCATTTATAAAGAAAATGAAAAAGCTCCACAATACTTTGTTTTACTAGCAATTTGACTTCTTTAACAATGATTTTTTTCCCACAAAAAAATATGTCGTTATCATAATAACAAGCAAATGCTTTTTGCAATTATAACAGGTTAAATATTGATCTAATGCTAAAGGATGGTATACAATGGCTTGCAATAACTGCAATAACAGAGCTGGAGGAAATTGTTACATACGGAATTTGTCACAAACCCAATGCTGTATCCACACGTCTACCTGTAGCCATTCTGAACCCCTTATAAAGCAATAAAAAATAAATAAGCGCGTTGAATTCGACATTGGTACAAGCGGGCGCAAGATGATTGGATAGTTTGAATAGTTTTGATGGAGCTTTCTCGGTTACAAAGCTTTGAATTTACTCAGCTGTGAAATAGCATCGCACCGCGTATGAATATATACTCGAACTTTGAATTTAACGGAGGGATTAGAGAGCTTTTCAAGTCCTTGCTGCCTCTTTTCATGGGTTTGTGTACAAAAACGTTGTATTACCCGTGTAAGCCACAGGGCCTGAGTCGCTGCTCTGATGTTTGTTGATGCCGGACTCCGCTGGCTGAGCAGAAATGGGGAATAGGTGGTAATCCGGCCTTTCTTGCGAGGAGTTTACTAAATTTTGAATTTACACGTTTAATCCCTTTTAAAATGGTCTTTTGAACATTTTTAGCCCCTCACTGTTCCTGCATCGCTGCAACACACGTCTCCAGAGAAGATGATTTGTGGAGCACAAATTTAATATCTCCTCCACTTAAAAGTGCTGTCCCATTATCTCCTCTCAATAAATGTTGACCTGCGCTACTTAAATATACAATTTATCCACTGTATTATGCCCAGAAGGCGACTATTACATTTATTGAGCGTTTTCTTCGAGACCATTGAAGTGTAGCAGTTGAAAGCAAATCTGTAAGGCACTGCACAACGTTCTTACAGATGGTAGAATATTCCTTATGTGGTCAATATACGTGTGAAGGACATCTTGTGTGCAACAATTGCAGCTACTAAATTGTCTTGCTAGTATTTTCAAAGCAGAGAATTCGCACGAGTTTCATGCGACTGGACCTGATGCTAAACCTGCAAGTGCCTTTAATATAAATCCTGTTATAGTCTTTTGTGAGCATACGGTATCAAAACAAGCTTTTACATATTTAACATTTTCTTCATGTATGATTTTTTGTGATTTATGTAGCGTTAAGCATAAAAAACCCAAATTATGTACAATGTATTAACCACAAACCAAAGCAATGATCTTAGAATATGCATTGATAAATATGCTTCATAATCACCAAAGATTTTTGTGTCATGTAACAGCAGAAGTAGATTTTGTAACATGGCACAGATAATCACAGAAGTATATCAGCCAACAGCCATTAAAATAAGCTTATTCGACATTAAATTGATCATTTAAACAGCTGATTGGGCTTACAAAACCGGTTTAAATGAGTACTTTGGCCTCTTGCACAAATATCTTACAATAAATGGAAGCATTTGAAAGAAAAAAAACTGCATAAAACGCATCCATACGATTTCCTTCTTAAATAGAAAAAGTCTCACGCTTCTTGCAGGCTATATAGTTCAGTCAGAATGCAATCCGATCTTTTAACGTGCCGTTCCTGACACGCATACTGAACATCCTTCTCAAGATAAATAAAAGCTCGCAAAAAAAAAACATTTGGCTAAATATGTGCCCTCTTGTGATCAAATGCGAGTTCTCTACACCCATCCAGAGTGAGTTTGCTGTCTCTCGCCCTGTGTAACACAGTCTGATGTATTGCGTTCAGACGCGTCGAGTTTGATTCGTGACTCGTGAATGTGTTGTAGTTCGTCAAGCCCGGGTAAAAATGAGACGCGTAGTATAAGTGCCTCGGGGGATAAGGGCACGGCACAGGTGACCCGGCGGGGGATAACCTCCCAGATGTTTGGGACGGCTCGTCACACCCCTTATCCGACGTCGCAATTTCAGCCAGAGACCAGAGTTTGGGTTTAGGGGTCGGATGTGGCGAATGAATGACAGACGCGTGTTGGCAGTTTTCACTGAGGGGCGTCGTGGTTTCTTTGATCTGGTTTTGGGGAGAGGAGGTCGTGGCCACCGGAGATGGTTCGCGGTTCTTTTGTTCATCACAGTCGATTATAACGCGATCCGTCGCGTCGTTCTGCTTTTCTGAGCAGTGCTCGTCAGCTGTAACAGAGAAACCATTAAGTTTCTTCCTTGGTTTTAAAAATAGAAGAACTTTATCTTACATATAAATTTAATGTGTTAAGATCTTTGCGTTTTAAGTTTCCTAAATAATAATAAATCCCAATGCATGATTTGTATCTTTAAACTCGGTGCAGTATAAATAATTTATTATGGTGCTAATAATAATAATAATAATAATTGTTATTATTATAATAATAATATTTGGCTAATATTAAACTACACACACGACATAGAAGGAAACAAATACTATAAATAAATACCCGAATCTTTGGTTCTCTCTGTTGTTTCGGTTGTCTTCAGCGGCTCGTCGTCTTCATCATTTTTCTCTAAATCGATGCTATCCTCCTCATCCTCATCTTCACTTCTGTTTCGCGGCGTCCAGGTCATTTTGTTCTCCTTTTTCAATCGTCTCCGGGCGTTGGCGAACCAGGTGGAGACCTGAGTGAGGGTCATTTTGGTGATGATGGCCAGCATGATCTTCTCGCCCTTCGTGGGATATGGGTTTTTCCTGTGTTCACTCAGCCAGGCCTTCAGGGTCGCAGTGGCGTCTCGCGTGGCGTTCTTCCGATAAGCGGGGTCTCCAAACGGATACGGGCCCAGGGGACCTGCGTACGGGTGATAGCCTATAGAGCCCGTCATTCCCGGAGAATGGTCGTATGGGGAGCCCTGGGCAATGAATTAATACAGATTACAATTTAGGTTATTATGCATTGGCGGTTTATCGCAGCTGTTTAAATGCGTCCGGGAGGATCATTTTTTTAAGGATGGAAAAACGTGATAAGCGTAAACAAAAAGATTTAATTATACTGATTACACCGATGACAAATACGTTATTTCGTTATTTTCGTTTCTTTAAGTATGTAGAAGCACCCCAAAATTAATACTCTGAAGAACAAGCTCGTTGCTCGATTAAACGAGGATATTCGTTAACTATTGCTGGAGTACTTATTTGTTTTCTCTTATAAACGCGTGCGTATAAAAGCAATTTTAATATCTACAGATCTGTCAGCAAGTGCCACCAGAAATAATAACGAGAAATACAAAAAATAAAAATAAATACACTTTGCATCGTATTGCGTTAATAAAACGGTTTATTAGTTTGTAAAAAAAAATGAGCAGTTAACAAAAATGTGTGTTTAATAATCACACCAAAATCCTTCTTACTAAAACGAAAAAAGGAAAAGTCGAATTCTCTAAATAGACATTAAACGACAATCGCGGTCGCATGAAAGTTTAAAACTGTGCCAGTGGAGCAAACAGAAACACTCACTGATGCTTTTAATAATAAAATTATACAGTAACCAACAGCGAATAGTGATTAAATCACAATATAGCCTCGATTACGCATGAAACTCACCATATAAGAAGTGAACGGAGCTGTGGATTCAGAGCTGTACTGAATCGAGTTGAAGGCGGTTGAGTTGGTGAACGCTGTGGACGCGTACGGGGCGAACGCGGAGCCGCTCGAGGAGCGACCCAGATCGTGTGTCCGCGGGCCCGTGATCGCGCCGGACGCGTGCGGGGGACACGAGTACAGAGAGAGCGGAGACTGGTACAAGTATCCTGGAGGAAACGCCATGGCCGAATTACTGCTGCAGTCTTCCCGCAAGTCCAGGTGCCAGAACACTCATCCCATGTGTCATCAAAACAAACACCATAGAGGCAAAAGCACGTTTAATCTCCGCATTTAAACGAGACGGTTCGCGCGGCCGGTGTCTTCTGACGAGCTGGACGGGAAAACGCCTCGCCGAAACTGGGTGAAGGAGTCACGGAGCTCCGTTCGCTTCCTAAAGAATAACCATTGATGGGCAAGAAGGAAAAGCTCAAGCTGAGTTTTCCTCTCTCTCTCTCTCTCTCTCTCTCTTTCTCTCACGTGCGCTCATACAATTACACAAAGTTATTCGCTTCACTTTGTCTCGCCATAGGGGGCGTTCACACAGGATGCGTTTTTGGACGCAAGAACGCGTCCCATGAACGGTCCGAAATACGTCATATCAAGTGCTGTTGTTGCTGTTTCAGGGAAGTTACTAGTTAATTTTGCAACAATGCTTTAAGGATTATAGTCAGTCGTGTAGTACTAGGTGCGCGTTACCAGCACTAAAATGTCATAGTGCGCATTCCTTTGAGCCCCATAGTCCCACTTTATACACGTGTCTTATGTTCATAGTAACAGACAACTATAAAGTGGGACCGATCCAAATTCATGCTAATCGTGAAATGTGAAACCTTGTCTACACCAAAAACGAGTATGTTTACCGAGTACGCTCCCAGTATCTCGCTTACAAACGAGGTCAGTGTAAACAGCTTTATAGCTTACGAGCGGTGCGTCAGGTGAGATGACAGCGGCAGAGGACGCGAGCTGATCCTCTGAGCTCCAGGATCTGCTGCTTACCATGACGCGCTCAGGACCCCATTCCCTATCATCATGTCTTCCACGAATCGGACCGAAATAGACCGGGAATATTGCGACCTCTCTCCTGAAGATGAAGAAAAACACACACAGACTACGAGCGAGCGATCCGGTGGGCAGTCTGATGGAGAAGGTAACGGAAACAGGTGTATTTACCTTTACGCGCTTTATATATCCTCAAGCGTTTAGGCCAGGATGTTACATTTATTTAAAACGTTTATCCTATCCAGTGTTTGTCGTCTTATATCTACACACCTCTCGCCAGAATTTATAGGAATATCGTGAAATTCAGTACATGTACAGAGGCAGCTAGTCTAATCTCATTTGTAAGCTCTATTAATAGATTTCAGTGGTTAATGCACCCTGTGGACTCTGTGCCTGTTTAGTCTGTGTTTAAATCATTTAAATGTATTCGTAATGCAGGCCTGGTTTACTAAACATTATAACGCTATCTGCTGTTACACATATAATGAATGTAACGTTATATAATACAATAATGCAATTATTAAATAGTGTTTATACAGGCTTTAGGTAAACTATGATAACTGCAACAGGTTTGTTATTATTTTGATTTGTGCTTAGATGCTTGTTGCTCGGACCAAGAAAACCTCATGGACTTTATTGCAGTGAAGGAAAAGGTAATTGTAAAACTCAGTAAAGCTTGTTTGTTTTCATTTGATCTCTTTTAACAATTAATATGAATTACATTTATTCGTTGGCCCCAGGACACAAAATGATGACGGCCCTGATGTGTACACTGTCCCGGATTATTCCCAGCTGTATAAAACACAGTATAAACATAAACACATAAACATAAAACACAACATATACATCATTAATCAACAAAACATGACTGAAATCTAAAACGAGTGTGACAGTTCACACAGACTTGAGGACGGCCCTTTCCTGACCCGTATGTTTGATCTAAAAAACACAAACAAACAAAAATAAGTAAAAAACATACAAATTAATGCTGAGACAATATTTGAATAAAGGTATATGTATTACACTTGTAAACAAGATATAGACTTTCACTATGAATCATAAAGTAATTACTAGTTTTTACTTCTAAAAATACATGTTTACAGTCCAGATCTTACATACAAATATAACTATAGCTATAACTATATATATATATATATATATATATATATAAACATATATATATAAAACATGTATTTTTACTGTATATGGTAAGGTAACTTAAACATTTTACTGTAGTTTTAAGCAGTTAACACCACAAAATGCCAAAAGACTAATCGTTTGTCTTGGACGATTATAATTTCATTCAGAAAGAGTCAATAACTTCAAGGGTAAAATGAACATTGATCAACTATAACGTGCATGAATAATTTGTTTCTTTACAGAACATTATCAGATTCAGTGTGTTTCAGACAGATTTCTGGTGATATGACTTCATCATGATGTTGCTTTGCTCAGAAAAGCTAAGAGAGTTCAAGCCGACGTCTATAATCTATATATATGCATTCAGGATGGTGGGTAAATGTAGTTGTTTGTTATTGTGATATCTGAGAAAATGTCTGAAATGTGTTTGTAACACAGAATCATGTGATCATAACAGCTGTTGGGATATATGAGTAAGCCAGTGTCTGTGTTCACTTGAGTAACTTGTGCCTGTTTTGGCTTCGCTTAGCACAGCGTTTACCAAACATTACTTGATCATGTTATTTATATCCCCGTCGACTAATTGCTTGTTTATACCGAATTCCTTTCTGAAGTCTTCAGGGAATTTCTCAGCGTAACTGCGCTGGCAAAGATTAGCCCCGCCTGTTTCTGGACGTCCTGGATGTTTACGTTTATCCTGTAAGGTAATTCCTGTTTGGGAATCTATGTCCTGGTGCCACGTCAGAAAAAACCCGGAGTGTTTCTCATTGAATAAATCCTTGTTTGGTACAGTGTTGTGACCCCAGGTGGATCTTGTGGCTTTGAGCCTCTTAGTGTTTAGACATTGTTGTGGATATCGCATGGCACTAGTTGGAAATGGACACACCAAAGCTAGAACTGGATTAACTGACGTGTCGGCAGCAGCTGCTGACGGAAAACTGTGGCACATTTTTTCACGGCCTTGTCATAGCGGTTTAACCGAGCGTTTATTTTCCGAGTTCCGTTTCTGTGTTTACTGCCTAATGCTAAAGTTATCACCTGCAATTAAGTTTACATTAACTTGACGTTTACAAGTACGTAGATGTACATTTACAATCAGGTTATAAGATTAGATTTAGGGTTGGTGTTAGATTTAGGTTAAGGTCTAAGTTAGGGACTTCCATACCATTGTCATCGACCTGTTATTTAAGTTATGGTTAGTTTTGGGTGATGGGTAGAGTTTAGTTAACGACAGGAGTAGGCGTGTTCTTCAAGTTCTTCAAGATGGTGATCCAGAAACACGTTTGGTTTGGTTTGCTGCTATCATTGACACGCTACCGTTTAGTGTAGAATGTGTCTTGCTTACGGGGAAACCTTGGTTGTTTCCTGTCGGCATTGAGAATCAAACCTTTGGGTATCAAACCTTTGGGTAACCAGTAGGCCACAATTGCCCCTGAAATAATGAAGTATGTGGATTTGGGTTTACAGTAGCTTGAATGTAACTTGCACAGACAAGGTCACTAAGTGAAGTCAGTAAGACTTCATTTATAAGTGCATTACTGTATGTATAAGTGTATTACTGTACTGTATATGTAATTTGGGTTTGTTTTTACAGGCTAAGGGACAGCATAAAAACGAAACACTGTTTATTTTGAATGAGCGAATACGAAAGACTTGATCTTTCATAATGTAACTTGTATTGCACTTAACAGTGGAATTACCTCTTCGCACGAGTATTTAGAAACATCGAATGCTTTAGATGGTCTGCGGTCCAAGACGAATCCGTCATTGTCCGGAGAGGGCTTAATACAAGCAGCCGCATGCTCGCAGTGTTTCCTAATTAATTGCAAAAGGCTTGAATTACACGTCCGACCATTATGTACAGGAAAACAATTGCTCCTCAGTTACCAGTCCATGTGTAATGAATACCCATCGGACCAGACGGTTTAAACCAACTTGAATAGAGAGACATTTTTCAGAGACATTCTTGTTTAATGAAAGACACGACGTGCCGGAGGAAATGGAGGCAGGAACAGCTGTGACATGTGGAAAGCATGCTGGGATATTTGAACGTCGTCTCATTGGAGGGAGACCAGATTGATTTCCAGTTTTCGGGCTCTGGAAATGTGGGAAACAGCGTCAGTTAGGAAGTATCGGGGTAGATGTCTATCTTTGTTGTAGTGTTGTTGGCGAAATGTGTGGATGAGTCAAATA
Organism: Botia kubotai; assembly: GCA_036877585.1. Classification (NCBI taxonomy): domain Eukaryota; kingdom Metazoa; phylum Chordata; class Actinopteri; order Cypriniformes; family Botiidae; genus Botia; species Botia kubotai. The sequence goes on along the minus strand of JAZGTI010012239.1, from coordinate 7,039 downwards.
ATACAGCGTGTGAATTAAATACAAATGTGGGGAAAAAGAAAAACGTTTCTGTGACGCGTGATTCGAATTTTTGATCGTACAGTAATTTACAAAATAAGGTTTTGATGTTAACAGGTGTTTCTTAAATGTTAGTCATTTCCATGTTCCAGGGTTTGATTTTGGTTAAAAAAAATAACAATTATTTGTTGCATTACGGTCATACTGCAACTGACCTAGAAACGCGCATCAGTTTCATCAGCGTTTTCAAACGCATTAAATGTGTACACTGTATCGTTTTACGAAACGCACACTTTCTACCTTTGAATATGCAGATGCACCGTAAAACATCATTACATGCGTAAAATAGGGTAAAACGAACGAACAAGCTCCGGAAATGATTGATGTCGATGCATACATTATTTTAAAACATCTTTTCCTCAGTTGCGTCATTTACGCAATGATCAGCAATGGCAATACGAAGGAATCTATCGTTTTAATCCGGACGCGTGTGAAATGTCATTACCGTAGAATGCGTATCAGGAAGAACGTGAAGTTCTGGAATTTCAGAGTGTCCGTAATTGAGGAAACATTCATACATGGCCAGCACTGAGGTCTTTATAAACACGGGCGCTGCTATAAATGCAACAAAGCCTGCTGGGATTTCTCTTTCTAAATGAAGTGTAGTGGAGGCTGCGTCTGGTCTGGAGCCTGACAGATGAACTGTGGTTAATGGCCACTTATGCAGGGGTCTCATCTCCAGCGGGCTGCGCGCACACATCAGCAGGTGACTAAAACAGCCACTGCACTTGTCAAACTGTCCCATTACAGACTAATGAAGAGTAATCATTCCCGCGCTGAGTGAAATGTTATTCCTCAGCTGAGGGGGGATTTGTGCTTGTCAGCCCGTTTTAGATTAGGACCCAAAAACTGCATGATGCAGTTATGGGTAAGATAAGAGGGCGTTAGTGTGGTACTGTCTGTTTAATGGGGTGTTTTCTTGAGCCTTTGGGGAGATGTTAAAACCTCTCGTTCATTACGCGTATCGCAGTATAATGTTTATAAAAGATTTATATTTAGTTTTAGTGAATGTACAGAAATTAGGATAACGCTCAGGACTAGCTACTGTATTTACTGTATTTAATTTAGAGAACAAAAATAGTGGTTTACTTTTCTTATAAAAGATGCATATGAAAAGACGATGCTTTGCAAATGCGTTCAAAAGCCGCAATTTGTGGACTTGTTTGGAAATTGGTATATAGATTATTTACTTTCTGCCATGCCTCAGAAAGGGCCAAATGATGTCACTTCCTTTGGCATTTTCTGTATTTAATAAACATATCAACTTGATTATTTGTAAATTTATGTAACACCATACAGCTAAAAACTACAATCATTTTTACACAGTTCACCTAAAACAGGTCATTGTGCGTTTCTCCCTGTTTTTAGGAGTCCGTGTTTTCAGCTTGTGAGTTTACATCGTCTCCTGAGATTTCAGGATCACAGCGTCACTTAGAGAGTTTAAACCGTTTCACCAAAGACCAGCCCGAGCCAGACCTTCAGTCCCCCAGATCAACTCCAGCACAGACCTCCACAGATGAGTCCACACCCAGCCAAAGACTTTCCGAAACCTGGTCACCACACGAGGTTGTTTTCCAACTTAACAAGCAAGCTCATGGGAATCTCCCTCAGCAGAGATGTGAGGAACCAGAGGAAGGAATACCAGCCGTGGTGGTCACCCAACCCGAGGAGGTGAGCACACACCATGTCATTAGTTAATGTTGTTCTGTTGCTCTGTTGTCCATCATGTCCAAAATTGTCCATCTATTACATTTGTGGTTTTAACATGAAAACAATCATTTTGTTTTGTAATAATCATGACAAAATTTCACATTTGTATCGATTAGCAAAAAATTTGAACCAGGAGTGTAAAATGTAAATTGTATGCATTTATCTTGAAGTATACTTTCAGATCAAATTATGCACAATTTACTCAGTTAAAGGTTAAAGGTCGTTTTCATTGTTGTTGTTTTATACCACGATCCCTATACGTTAACCGAAGCGTATTTGTTTATGCATATGCGTCACACACCTGTTAGTATTAATGTGTTTAGAGTGCCCTTACTGAGTGGTAATGATATCTACTGAGCAGGCCTAGATTGATGGGTTAGCTGGATGGGCTGCACACTTTAAAGTGCCCTTGGGGGAGCCAATAGATAAATCAGTTTAAGCCCTGGACCCCATTTAAACAGGCCTTGGCAGGTTAATGTGATATCCACTCCAATACATTATACCAGCCTCTCATTCAGGTAAATAGGCACTTACTCTGGCCTGACCCACACTCTCTGCTATCCAATTGTGTTTATTTTATTAGCTCATCCGTACAGAGTTTCCAGTGACACAGGATATCAATTGATCCTGGACTGAAAATTACGACTGGCATCAGGTGGCCATGATGCGTTTAGGAAACAGAAAGTGTCTGACGTGGTGTGATGTATGGACCATGCACACACGGTTCTGGTCCGCTGTTCTGGGTTTGGATCGGGTTGTCGGTTGGATCTCGGCATTCCTGTAGTTTCATTTCATTTCCAAGAAGGCAGAGCAGATGTGAATGTTCATTTTAAAAGTATTGAATGAATTTGCAAGCCTCAAGTAAGATTAAGAGTAAGTAAGATTTCCAAGTAAGATTTTAAACAAACTTTGGTTTGTTTAATTTTGCGAAATAATAGTGACGTTCCCAGTGAAGAACTACACTACCCATAATTCTGAAGAGACAGACAACCAATCAGAGAAGTCTGTGTTACCAAAGCGCAGCGGCGACAACCCTGTGTGAATGGGGTTGTGCACAAAGGCAAACAACTTTGTGTATATATATATATATATATATATATACAAATATACAAAATGTGTATACATATTTTAATATTTTGCATTAAACTAATTCATATGTATAATTTTCCTCCTTAACGGGTTAAAAGTGGGTTATATTGTATGTGTACTATTGTACGTCTTGATAAAAAACTGTTGTTTTGTCAAAATATAAATAGCCTTTCTCACCGAAAAAATCTTTTGAATGTCCCGTGACGCCTACTTACGAAAGTGCTTCAAAATAGTTAATTTTCCCCAAAAAAGTCCACAGGGCCAAAAGCAACAAACACAAATGAGCACATACACACATCTGTACTGTACCTTTGAACTCGCATTCTGTTCGACACCGGTAAGAACTGTAAGGGGAAGGGTTCCTGGGTCCAGTGCTCTCCGAAGCTCTGAATATATATTGAATATTTGAATATCGTAGGCACTCGTTTGCATCCAAATGAGTTCTGCTTGTCTAGGTGATGGACAATTTCGGCTTGACCCCTGTCTCTTTGTACGCAACCTACAGTTTACTGTCAAAAGCATCTCATTGTTTTCACCTCATTGTGGTGTATACCTCTGGCAACCTCGCATTCCTCAATGTCATGGAAGTATGGATTCTGTCTGTAAATATATTATTTCATACCCCAGTCACACCATTGTTTGGGTGAAGCTGGCCTCAATTCTGTTGTTTAAAACCTTTATTCCAGAAGATGTTAAGAGACAGGGAGAAGCGTGTGCTTTATTAGATAATATATATATTTTAAATAAGTAATCTGGGAATCGTAGAGTATTCATTTGTGGTGTTTGCTAAGGCATCACTATTACAATTGACTTAAACGTCTCGTCCCTGTCCATTTGTGCTATGAGCATTTGAGTGTACTGTGTTACTTTTAGTACACACAAAAGTGTATATATATATAAGTATATATATAAACACACACTCACACTCACACACACACTCACACACACACACACACACACACACATATATATATATATATATATATATATATATATACATACATACACACACTCACACACACTCACACAAACACACACACACACACATATATATGTTTATGCACACACACTTTATATAAATATTACATACTACACACACAGATCCAACAGATAAGATGTCATGCAGTCAGCGGTTTAATTTGGTGACTGCTAGTCTATGACAGGCTCCATAACCCACCGGCGTGTGCGCACGCTTGTTGAACTGAAGCCTCTGCAAATGACTTCAGAGTGTTTGAAAGCAATTGGCTTCTCAAATGAGAAATGCAGAGATACCAATATCATGCATGAAGTTCTTCTGGACTCTCAGAGGGCCACTGAAGAAGTAATTCCCCTCGGATGGAGATACCCGGGAACTAATATGAATGCAAATTGGATTAAACGGCTGCATTAGTGTTAGATAAACAATTTACGGTTTTCCGAGTCCTCAGAAGAGACGCTGAGAGCTGAAGCTCTCATTTTTTGAGACAGGTTGTGTTTAGTCCGTGTTTAAGAACTTTCTGTGAGACCTGTGTAATGATTTAGAAATAAAACAAACGTTTTAAACGTTTATGTTGTATATAACACATTTGCTGTGTGTCTGTTCAGCTTTTTTTTTGCCAACACAGTCAAATCTTTGACACACAGTAAATTCCAAATACGTTTTCAAAATTCCCCCAAAATTTCGCACCCCTAACACACACACACACACACACACACACACAAACACACATAGACAAACAAAGGACCATGAACACACTGTATATGTTGAGTTTTGACTACCTCCTCTGTCTGATGATCAGTTTCAGAGGATCAACTGGTGAAGTTCATTGAGAAGGACCATGAGGTGGTCATGAACCCTCTGATCCGGTTTAAAGATGAACTTTATGGAAACCAGTGCATGGAAACCAAGATCTGTTACCATAAAACGAAAATAACTTTGTACCACTGTAACATATTTCATATAATAATATAAATACAAATAATTAAAACATTACATTTAAAGAATGTATAATCTTATAATTTACATCTTATCTAATCTTAGAAACCGGGTGTCAAATCAGATAACAGAAATATTTTGCAGTGTAAAGAGCAAAATAATTTTTTGAGAACAGGTGATGCATATGTAGACTTTGAGTGTTTGTAATGTGTTTTTTTGTGTGGATTTATCTGTTGCATGTTTGCTTTTCGATCAATGACTATTCGGTGTTTAGCAAATAAAGCTACAGAAGCGCAGAATGCAGCCTCTTAAAAGATGCAGGAGATGCGCATGCAGCTACGGCGCGTTGCGTGGTATTATGACAGGTTTTCAGGTGCGGTTTGAAATGCGAGTAGTGGTTTCTGAAACGCACCCAAACATTTTTAGCAAAGCTTTAGCTAAACCCGTTCCCAATGTGCCAGACTCATGCTGCGATGTCACCGCATATTTAACGTCGCAATTTCTAAAAGTTGGGTTTAGTAACTCAGGGACCCGCCCGGCGTCGCGGGCTGTCAGAAACGCGCTCTCGCGCTCTCTTTTCGCCTGTCAGGGTGCGGAAATCACAGCGTTGTATATTCTCTTTGATTTGTCGCAGATGTATGCCGCGCTGTTGACACAATATTCTCTTGTTATTTTACGTTCGACATCATCACCGCAGGTTTGCCGCTCCGCTGTTCTCATTTAAGCAATTCAGTTGACTCTTGGATCTTAAAGCATGTAAAGAGCCTCAGATGTGTAACGCTGTATGATAATCAGAGATGGTCATTATGACAGCGTTCTCTCCTGTCATTCACACCACAGTCGGCTCCCCCGAAGCTCTTTTGTTTTGCCGTGATACTGATCAAAACCAGTCAAGTGCAGCTTTAGTTTTCCGAGCCCGTACACGGATACTTCCATAAAGTTAATTAGGCCTCAGACTAAATATCTCCACTGAGCTTCAGCAGCTCCTCTGACAGGTCTGTTAAAGGACAGGAGAAAAGGAATTTTCATCATTTTTTTTGGAGTATGTTAGCTATAATTTATCTCAGAAATACACACGCTGTTCTGGATGTACCAAAACGGTACAGTTCTGAAAACTCTCGCACATGGAAAAGGAACAGCCAGCACATTTGTGTGCTTTAAATTTAACGTTGTCATTTTTAATCAAAATAATTCACATTTTGCTTCGCCTTTAAGAATGATGTTTCTTTCTCATCTGACTTCACGCAGGCTTTTGGATAATATAAACTAATAGTCAATAAACTAGTTCAGCACTGTTTCATATTCACGGCCGCACATTTATTTCTGGTTGAATGTCCTGTTTCACTCTGAAGTGTCACAAGGCAGAAGTGAAACCGGTTGCAAATGACGTCAGTATGATGTCATAGACAAATGGACCTGTGGAGCTACTGCAATACCTCTTCAATAATGGGGTGTAAAATAAGTCAAATGGAAGTAAAACAGTGTAAAAATCTCTGTTTGTTTGAGAATCCCAACCCAGCAGGACAACAGTGACCAATGGCGTGACTTTGTGGCGAAGCTGCCCGTTCATCCGACCAATGACGATGAGGGGAAGTGTTCGAAAACAACCACAATGTTTAAAATATATATACATGATTTAAATTGCAGTATTTTTATGCTGATTTAATCATGAAATGTTGACATTTCATCGTCCTTTCACAGTTACTAGACTATCAACATTATTCTGATACCGTCAGCAAGAGGTTAAACCGTTTAATAGCGTAAACTATGTCAGTTGTGTAAAGACACTTCCGTACTGTTTCTGAGAGAGAATTACCTGCACTAAACAGAATGATGCCGTTTCATTGAGAGTGATGAGAGTGTGTGTTTCTATAAACGCTCTGTGTGATGAGACTCCATAATGAGCTCTCATGGGTAATTACAGATGCTCTGAGATGTTGAACTGTTTCCTGTGTTAAACTCGGACTTTAATTCCGTGCATTTTCCGACTTTCGTTCTCTTTCATGGCAGAAAAGGAATGCGACGCGCATCGTTCCTGGAAAAGAGTTGTTTTATATGATAACTAGCGGCACAGAAGGGAATTTTAAGGGGTGTCGTGGTGAGCTGAAAGACTTCGTGTTTTATTGAAGCTGATGGCTGAGGTGTGTTTTATGTTGAGGGACTGTATTTATGTGGTGATGGAATCATACTTTTATTATATATGCACTATTCCTGTATGCAATAGATCTGAATATATTTAGTAGAATAAAATTATTTCTTTAAAGATCA
>JAZGTI010012238.1:0-15902 GCA_036877585.1 Botia kubotai | reverse complement strand
CAAAACTATATTAGCAGTTACACTGTGGTACAGCAGAGGTTTATGATGTCATCTTGTTGTCTTGTAGAAAGCAGACATGGCTGTGGCCCCCCTCACCATCACTTTGGTCCGAGAGGAAGTCATTGACTTCACCAAACCCTTCATGAGCTTGGGCATCTCCATCATGATCAAAAAGCCCACCAAGTCCAAACCAGGTGTCTTCTCGTTCCTGGACCCGCTGGCCTACGAGATCTGGATGTGTATTGTGTTCGCCTACATCGGCGTGAGCGTGGTGCTCTTCCTGGTGAGTCGTTTCAGTCCGTACGAGTGGCATGCAGATGATGATGAAGAGGAGCAAAGCCAGAACCAAAACCAACCGCCATCACCAGAACCCAACCAGTCGCCCAGTCAGAGCCCGAAACAGAGCCTGAATCAGCGGGCCGAGCAGCAGGAGAAGCAGACGGAGTACACCAATGAGTTTGGGATCTTCAACAGTCTGTGGTTTTCACTGGGAGCTTTCATGCAGCAAGGATGTGATATCTCTCCAAGGTGATTGACAATAAAAAAAGAGCAATTTTCATCATCATCATCACATTTATCCTTCACTGGTTTTGCTGACTCATCATATGTCATGCTTCTGTAAACAGCACCTGTAACAGAGACAGTGAGCTGTACAGTGAAATAGATCACTCAACATTACATCATCTCATGTCTGAAATATGTCATTGAGACACCAGGAGCTAGGAGAAGATGCTGTTTTAAAGGGAAGTTCGTGTAGCTCCAACAACAGAGCATAGTTCTAGTGACACCAAGATCACGGGTTTGATTCCAAGGAATGCATGACACAGTCAAATGCAAACCTTAAGTGCAATGTGAATCGCTTTGATTACTGCACAGATGAAAATTCACTGGGCTGGTCTTTAAACTGTTAATAATAGAGTTACTGAATCAGGTTGAGCATATCATTTCCAACGTCTGAAAACCGCCTGCGGTGTCAGCATGTCACAACGTTCCTAGCGGTTCTCGTCTGATTGGCTGAAACAGAACGGACATTTTGCAACACTACAATGTGGGAAAACAAGCTCTGTCTTTAACAGTCGTGTCTCCATGGAGACGTGATTGAGCATGTTTGAAAGAGTGCGTGTGTCCGTTGTGCGAGGCTTTCACTGTTGCTGTGAGTGTAGGCGTGACCTATATTCTGTGGATTCGTCTGATAATTCATTTTTAACGTTCATTAGGAGATTTGCACAGCGTGCGTTCTGAAATCATTTCCCTCTCAAACACAGAGCAGCAGGAGAGAGAGGTCGTCTAGCTGTGTGTTTTTTTTCATTTGTCAAAATGTCAGAAAGGACAAAAGCTGCAGTTCTTTCTGTGCCAAACCTCCAGAAAGCAATTCTCTGAAATTCTTGATCGGGCTTTGTCAGGCTTTGTTTAGCACAGTTTGTTTTGTAAGTTAACATACTGCAGCTCTATCCTTAATCTCCCTGTTACAATCTTTACTATATAACAATAAATAAACTTTAATAGGTAAATATGAAAATCTAACATGTGCTATGTTTCAACAACGTCACTCTTGAATAGAAGATGTTTCTCTTGCCTGTTATAATTCAGAGTGTTTATGGGCCCTTAATATTCATATTACCGATAATGTCGTTGGAAGCTGTGAGCAGAATCTGTTTCCTCTGGAAGTGAGAGAGTGTGGAGTGGAAAGCAGAACACACAGAACCGCTGATGCAGGCTCGGCAGAACGGGATCTTTGATTCAGTTGAAGAGTTTTATTGAACTCAAGCCAATCAGCGAATGAATAAAAAGGTTTTCAGGTTTCGGGACAATGAGATGTATGAGAAGTTGAAGATCAAACCTGCTCAGATTAAAAAAAACATGAAAAACGAACTTACAGAGATATATTTAACTGATATATAAGTTATAACAGTTAAAATGTTCTTGCATACAATTTTAGGTAGGCGTGAGAGTGAGTTCAGCTTTTGATGTTTATGTTATTGCACTGTTTATTATCCATACATGAATAACCATACGGAAGAAAACGCAGCTGTTCTGAAATGTTAATGTGAGTTAAATGTGTTTGGGTAAATATCGTTGATGAGGAGTTTCTCTGGGTTTCAGATCTCTGTCTGGTCGTATTGTTGGAGGTGTCTGGTGGTTCTTCACACTGATCATCATCTCCTCTTACACGGCCAACCTGGCAGCCTTCCTCACAGTGGAGAGGATGGTGTCACCCATCGAGAGCGCTGAAGATCTGGCCAGACAGACAGAGATCGCCTACGGGACTCTGGATGGAGGTTCCACCAAAGAGTTCTTCAGGGTAAGAAGATTCCATTTAGAATGCAAAGAAAACTAAGTGGCTATAATATCTATAATCAAAGATTATAGATATTAACAAGATGCTGCAGTTCTGTTTCTGTGATTGGTGGAAAGTGCGACACTCAATATGGCCGCTTTAGCGGAGGAAGTCCCACCTTCTAGTAGAAAGAGCCAATCATCAGTCACTAAACCCCGGCGCTTCCCTGGGGGAGGGGCTCTTTACAGTGTTGTGAGGTATTATGAATTGTTCTGAACATCTGCTTGTTCACGAGATATTGACATGAATCATGTGTTCATCCTCAGAGATCAAAGATCGCAGTATTCGAGAAGATGTGGTCCTACATGAAGTCTGCAGAGCCTTCTGTGTTTGTGAAGACAACAGATGAAGGTGTCATGAGGGTGAGGAGGTCCAAGGGGAGGTACGCGTACCTGCTGGAGTCTGCTATGAACGAGTACATCGAGCAACGCAAACCGTGTGACACGATGAAGGTGGGAGGGAATCTGGACTCGAAGGGTTATGGAGTCGCCACACCCAAAGGATCCGCTCTGAGGTGAACCGAGTCTGCCGATGCTCCACGCAAACACCTTCATTTCTGACTATGAACGTGATTCATGAAGTCGGAGAGTTTACACTGTGATTCAGAGAGTTTACACTGGAGAGATGCGTGAGGGATTCAGTAATCACATTTAATGTGATTACTAAATTTCCTTCAATGTTTGTTATTAAAAAATAATCGTTACGTGAATAATTGAGTTAAAATACATCTAGACTTGATGTTGTTTATCAGTTTGTGCAGAAAAATCTCTTTTGTAATCTCTCTGTTCATGTGTCGACATTTTATTGTTAAAGGAACAGTTCACCTAATAATGAAAGATCTGTCAGCTCGCCTGTCAAATGTCTGTCATTCTCACCAGTTCTTCCTCAAAATCAGCTCTCGTCCATCTGACACATTTCAGATGTTTCCCTCATTATTTGTGCTGACATCATCGTTGTCTCGTGTACCCTGTAGATTTCAGAATAATGTTCATGGATGAGGTTTGCTGTTGTAGTCTTGCATACGCACACGGGCCTGTTTCTCCTCTTGTCTGGAGGGGCACAGAAAGAATTCTGGGGTTTTACTGAGGAAGACACTGTCACACAGATGAGGACGAGGCATATGTTCTGGATTTGATGGCAGCAGTTTCAAGAACATGGAATGTACCAAGTTCTTTAAAGCTGTAACTTTTCTGTTGTTAATACAGCATCCAAAAAACTAGATGTTTCAAAAACCTTTTTTAATGTTTTTGTTATTTATTGGGAATGTTAGGGAAACAAAATTGTTAGCTGGGTCACCCTCATTTCTCCAGAGTCTGGTGGTGTTACTCCATAAAATCTCTCAGCTCATTTTTTCTTTATTAACACTTTAGTGTGACACAAGACTAATATAACATTAACAAGCTCTGCAGAGGCAGACACACACAGTCAGCTCAGCTGTGTGTCGACTGAACCAGCTGCACCGTATCGTGTGACCAGCGCTGACTGGATTATTTGTCATTTCAAGAAACCCTGTAAACCTGGCAGTGTTAAAACTGAACGAGCAGGGCTGCTGGACACATTGAAAAACAAATAGTGGTACGACAAGGGCGAGTGTGGCAGTGGAGGAGGGGATTCCGAGGTCAGCCCCAAAAAACAAGCTCTCCAGCGGGTAACCACGACCCTGGAGGGGTAACCGGCAACCGCTGCTAACTAACCTCAGTTATCTGCCTCATTTGTAGCCTGTCAGATGAGTATAATGGACAAATGTTTGTATGCGAATCCGAGTGTTCCTGTTTATTGCCGGTTACCCGAGTGATACAGTCATACACATCTTGCTGTGGGGAGAAAGGACACAAAACCAGATGCAGTATTCATACATGATCATATGTGGCAGTATTCAAACTCTGTGACTGTTGTTTCCTGTTTGTTTCCTGTTTGTTACCTGTGGACATAAAACACATCAGAACATAATTATGGGTGTTTGTTTGTGTGTTTAAATGCTGAATAACATAAGATAACATGGGTAATGTTATTTATGTTATTTTCCTGATTGAAGAATCCCAGTGAACCTAGCGGTGCTGAAGCTCAATGAGCAAGCCATCCTAGACAAACTAAAAAACAAATGGTGGTATGATAAGGGCCAGTGCGGAGACAAAGACTCGGCGAGAAAGGTCAGTTCACTCATCGGTCCTTCCCTTCACTCAGAGATCCAGCGTTAGTGCTTCATAAGCTCGTCTCTCTGAAACACAGCGCAGTCAACACTCTGTCTCCAGTCAGCTGTCTGTTCCCACAGACACAGCGTCATCATGTTGCTCCCCGGCCCTTATTATTCCATACAGTATTACAGAATAACAGAATAACAGAGACAACATACAGAGTAAAGTGTCAACATGAGTAAATGAGAGTCTGGAGAGAGAGTCGGCTGTGAAACGCCCTCGAACTGGATTGTGTTTCCCCCTGAAGGGATAGTTCACCCCAAAACCTAAATTCCAAACCTGTGTGACTTTCACTCCTCTGTAAAACACAAAAGATATTTGGAGAAATGTCAATGGGTGTCACTGTTGTTTGGTTACCAACATCAAAAAGAAGCAAAAAGACCTACAGGTTTGAAATGACATGAGGGTGCATGAATGATGGAAGATTTTAATTATTTGTGGTGAATTATTCCTTCAGTTCTGTCTTGCGCATGCCAGTGAACGAAACTTCCGTATGATCTTCAGACAGAGGCATGAACCTCTGGAGTGACAGACAAAAAACCTGCTTTATACATGCATTGATAAAGACTTACATTTAATACCAGACAAGCGACTGTAAAAATAAAACAGAACTTAATGTTTTTATTTATAATTCCGTTAAACATTAAACCACTTTGCATAAGTCTTAAATTTTACATAGTATGACAGCTTGTTTTGTGCTTTGCTGTTGATTTGTTTGTGCGCACGCAAGAGTGTGTGTGAGAGTAAGTGTGTGTGGTTGTGTGTGTGTGTGCGCGTGAGTGTGTATGTGTGTGTTTTTGTATTTCTGTGTGTGTGAGTGTGTGTGTGTTGCAGACTGCAGTGTGAGTATCTGACTGTGTGTTCTCTGCAGGATAAGACCAGCGCTCTGAGCCTCAGTAATGTGGCGGGTGTTTTCTACATTCTGGTTGGTGGTCTGGGTCTGGCCCTGCTGGCGGCCCTCGCTGAGTTCTGTTACAAATCCAGAATCGAGTCTCGAAGGATGAAGGTGTGTAAATGACACCCAATAACAGACACATACAGCCAGAAACACAGTACAACATAACTGTATCCTAGCAACAAATTGCTGTTAGGGCAGTTGTGCATCATTCTGAGTATCAACTGGATGAGCTCCAGTTTCAAGCCACAGGGATCCTGTATGTAAAACTGCAGCATGAGAGCCTCCAGTTTCTGCCTCTTTTCTCATCATTGCTTCACTCAATATTGCTGATATTGTCATATTTTTAAGACCAAAGCAAAACCTTGAATCAAAGAAAACACAGTATTGAGTCTTGACCGTCTTCTCTCGTTGTTTAGCAAATCATCGACGCCGCCATGCTCAGCTCCAGTCTGACCGGGTTGAACAGTGAAGGAGAGAACGGTCGGGTGATGGCAGATGAATTTCCTAAAGCGACGCAAACTCTGCCTCGTGTGAGCCAGCCGGCCGCCACAGGCCTCAGCACCACAGAGATGTGAAAGCGCATGGGCTGCTACACAAGCAGAAAAACAACAGAGCGTGCGAGAGAGAGAGAGAGAGAGAGAGAGAGACAGCACTGCGGTTTATAGCTCACCTGCATCTGACGTACTGCCAAACAGATTCAAAACACTCTGGGCTTCAGAAGAAATCATACAGGCGGCAGGAAGATGACTTTTGTAACATCAAGACTGTGGTTGCTTTTTTAAAAACCTTTCCAGCGCAATAAGACGACATGTGAGAAGTTTTTGTAAGAAGCATCATTTTTATGTACCTGACAACACACACAAAACTTTCCTGCACTTCGTGACAGTTGAACTTTGCTGTTTCTTTAATGTCGTGTTTCCCCAAAATCACGATTTTACATTTACGGTGCACATTTCGTTCTCCTTGTTGTTGCTTTATGACATAACTTGAGTTCTTTATTTCTTTAAGAGGAATATTTGTGCACAAAACTGCTACAGCCATAGTTAGTTACACATTAGTATCAGATAGTTAAGATAGTTAACCAAAAAAGAAATGTTTGAAAATTCTTCAAAGCGTTTTAATTCCATACAATCACAGTTTATAGTGATTACGTCTGGAAAACTTTACCATTGAAAGTCCATATGATTTGTGTGTTATATTAAAGCCATAACTGAAATGTATGGGAAGCAGAAGTTTGCTCTTCACTGATGCTCTTCATCTCCTGCACGTGCAGGTTGAACATCATTAACATCAATTGTCAGTGACTGTTGCGTGTCTCATGACCAACATGACATCGCAGCTGTGGTTTCTGGAGATACACATGAGTCTGGTTACTGTGAGCTGGTGTTGAGTTGAAAAAACTGCGTGAAGATTCTTCAAAATTCTAGTTCTGTGTTCCACAGAACAAATAAGAGCATATAGTTTTAAAATGACACGAGGTGATTAAATAATGACAGAATTGATTTTTTGGGGGGAATTATATTTCTGGTCCTTTAAGGAAAAATGATGAATTAAACCGATAAACAAAAAAGTATGTTACGTCAGTGTGTCATCGTGTCACCTTCATTTCACAGTCTACAATTGTCTTCCTTTTCCACCAGTTTAACTGACAAGCCCGTCTGTGGAAAGACAATTCTTCAATGAGGAAGGAGAGATGTGCGTCTCATTCTGTCATTGTTACGTCTGTATGTCTCAGTCTCACGCTTCATGTATAAAAACGTCACATCCATCATCAGTTTCCTGCCCATCTTCCTTCAAGAAACGGTATGAAAGCACAGTCTCACTTTTAGTGTCGTTTCTGTCATGTTCATTCTATCTTTTGTGGCTCACATGAGATTTGAAACCTCTAAAAATTCACCATCTAGTTATTGTAATCTCAGTTGAAATATGATTATCTAAACATCAGTTCCATGGAAAGAATATCTGTTTATTAGCTGATATAGGGACAACAGCAGGAATGACTTGTGTTGTGTGATTAATACAATGCCATTGCTTCATGTTGCAATAAAACAAGCACACTAAATAGACTGTAGGGATCCAAAAGTGTTGCGCCATAAACCTCTTTAAAAACTTTAAGAGCAACTTAAAATCTATGACTTGATTGAATGCATTTTTGTTAAGCAGCTGAACCCCAGCTAATAATTTTAGGTTGTAAAAATGTTTCCATAATATTTCCATTAAGTAACAACAAAGTTTTAGGTACATTCAAAACGTACCGTGTTTTTAGGCACTGTATTAACATTATTGCTTGATTAGAACGTTATTTAGACATTTTTAATTCTGTAACATGTTTAAAATGTTTCACTTGCTACTTAGGAATAACATTTTTGATATGATTTGTAACGTTAGAAAAAGTGCTCTACTAACTGTACTGCAAGAATGTTTTTTGATCATTTTGAGTGAACGTTCAGGGAACATTCCCCTGGAATCTGGATGTGAGAGTGAACAGTAATCAGAACTGTGTTAAAAGTATGATGAGCTGATGAGACCTGTCTGATGGATCATCAGATACTCTGGAAGACCACAGAGATAAAACTGAATGTCAGATCTTCTGTTCATACGTTCAGGAGAACGTCTATCATGTGGTGAGCGTTTGTGTGTTTGGATCTCTCCTCAGTAGTTTGCCGATGGATTGAGAGCTTCGAAGGTCTGTTGTTTTTTATATGTACAAAACAGTGATAAATGTGGAACAAATTTCAAGCAATGGGTTATTTGTTATTAGTTTATTATCATTTTAAATATTTTTTGTCTTGTACTGTATAAGTAAAATTCTGTTTTTCGGCCTAGAGGTTTTTGATTTGTTGCGTTCACATTTCTACTCTGAAATTTGTTTTACAGCAGTGAAGGAACATTAATTTTATAGCTTTTTTCACAGTCACCTCACAGAACACCTTTTAGAAAACAGCAGCAAAACTTAATGATGTTGATAAGCAGTATTCAGAAATAAACTTTTCTTACTCAACACCTTTTGTATCCTATTTCTGTTCTGTACCATCCGTGCATTAAACACGCAAACCTATATTTATATGTTTATATGTGTGTGTATATATGTGTATATGCACACACACTTATAACACATACATTCATACATACATACATACTCATATAGAGAGAGTCACTACTGTTACAGAAAAGACACATGAATTTCACATGTAAAAAGCGTGTTCACATAAAACCGCCACATGTTTACATGTGATTCTACGGTCATGGGAATTTACAAGTCAAGTCAACAGAACTGCATGTCTGAGAAATGAGAACACAGATCTTTTAGTTTATTAAGAACCGAAGTGTGTGTTTACAACTCCATTCATTTGCATGTAAATAAAAGAGAGAAACCTTTCGCATCCAATGATCATTGCACATTTTTTTCAAGAGTTTGGTTTCGACGATTTAAAAAAAACAAGGGGGGAATCAAATACAATGATAGACTTTTCTACAAGATTGTATTTGCTTCACAAACGTAACGTATGTATTGTGTTCATAATAACGCCAGTAGATGGCGAACTTCATACTTGGGTTGCACATCCCCACATAAACCGGTGTATTACGTCACACAGCAAATGGTTCTGTGCGCATATTCTGACAGCTCTGTTGTAATCACGCGTTTTGTTTTCTAGTAGTCATGTTCCTCATGAACATGATTCTCATCTTTTAATGCACCGACACCGCCAGGCGTTGACCTGACACAAACATTCAGAAGTTTGCTGAGGATTCAGATCAACACATGTAACAGCAGTGGTTTGTCAGTCCATAAACCACAACTAAATGACTGTTTACTTCAATATTTCTCCACTTGATCACTGTACGGAACAAGCAAACATCAACCTTTCAAAATTAATAAAAGACAGTAATTTACAACTTTTGTTATAATGAAAATTTTATCCAAAGCTACTGACATCGCATAGACTATACATTGTTTCTGAGTATGTGCGATCCTTGGGATCGAACCCATGACCTTGGCGTTGTTAACGCCATGCTCTAACCACTGAGCTACAGGAACGCTTCGGACACCTTTTTTTTTATTTAAATAACATGTATTTTTTAAATGTATTATTGTATTGTATCATGTATTATTCAATGACGCATTTACATCTATAACTTATTTGCATGGCTGTGTTCTGTTGACGACCGAAGGCCTAAAATGTAGCCAGGCGTACATCTCATTACAACTTACCCCTCTACAGTTCTCGGCTTGAACACTGTATCAATAATCAATCTATAACTCAAATTAAAGTTATGAACTCATGATACTTCTGGTTATTGTAAGTCCAATGCAAGACACTAATACACGTTTAATAACTCAAGCTTTCCTGTAGCTCAGTGGTTAGAGCATGGTGGTAACAACGACGCCAAGGTCATGGGTTCGATCCCAGGGATCGCACATACTCAGAACAAATGTGTAGTATAATGTACTGTAAGTTGCTTTTGTTTGCCAAATGCATAAATGTAATTATTAAACGTTTCATTAGAAAATTCATGTAGTTTACTGTTTTTTGCAAACCAAACATGGATTATAAAGACACAAACTTTGAATGAACCGCACGACTGAACCGAATATTCCTTCTGTTATTTGCAAAACCGGGTTATAAACAAATGAAGCCCAGAGACAAGCAAGAGTTTTTACAAACATTTATTCTCCTGTATCAAGAACTCCTCAGATGATGCCGATCTGTAAAGAGAAACGTGACACATTAAGTATTTATCAGACGCATTGAACGCTCCACAGATACAGAATCAAAGCATCAGTGGTTCCTTTGAACGCATCACAATCATTCAGACAGAAACTAGTTCACATCATTTGCACAGATGGACCAAATAAACCTGAAGGAATTTCAAAACTCTTCTATGTCCTAAAGGTTCATCTGCTAACCACTAATTTACCTTGTTGGCAACATCCAAAGCGTCGTAATCCGGTGCAAGACGGACATAAGCCTTCTTTTCACCGTCAGGCCTGCAGAGAACAACACAAGAGTTCAGAACCGACTCCAGACGTCACAGAAATCAGATTCTGACAGTTTCCTGTGCATCAGTGGTTCCTTTGAGAACATCATGTTTCAGCGTAATGATTATTTTGACATCATCGACACAGGAAAGCTTTTATGACTCTAGTAAAACGTATCATTGACCTAAGACTTATTAATAACAAACGTTTGACCTGATCAGTGTGTTGACTTTGGCCACATCGATATCATAGAGTTTCTTGACCGCGTGTTTAATCTGATGCTTGTTGGCTTTGACGTTAACGATGAACACCAGCGTGTTGTTGTCCTCGATCTTCTTCATGGCTGACTCAGTGGTCAGGGGGAACTTGATGATGGCATAATGGTCCAACCTGGCAGAATGTGAAGACATCACACACACAATGAGGTTCAGAGACAACTCGAGCTCAAGTCAGTAACAGAACTACAGAAATGTCACAATGAGGATGCGTCAGTGTTTATAAACTTGTAATCACATAGCTCATGCTTTGATCGCAATTCCCATCATTTGCATCCAGCGGGGTTGTTTATTAGTCTAACTTCCATAACCCCAGACATCTGCTACACACGTATAAACTGTAGGTGCTTATCGCTGCTGTGCGAACAGACGGAGCATCAGTCTCACTTGTTTCTGCGGGGAGCGCTCTTCCTTGGGTATTTGGGCTGTCTCCTCAGACGCAGAGTCTTGGGCCGGCGGAAGGTCGGGGTGGTCCTTATCTTCTTCTTCTTCTGGCTGTGGACACCCTTCAGCACTGCCTTCTTGGCCTTCAGGGCTTTCGACTTGGCTTCCGTCTTAGCCGGTACCGCTGCAGGAAGAACGAAAACGTACAATATTAAACGTGACTACTTAAGACGTTTCGACATAAACAAACCTACACAGCACAATATGGAAGGGAATGCAATTTACTGCACGCGACTTCACCCACAATGTAAACTAATATAAACCCAATGATAATTTAATTGACTCGGCTAGTATTGATTATTTATGACGTTAACATACGAACACATAACAGCAGCCACGTGTGTACTAGCGAAATGTGTCAGGCTAATCGCGCGTCATTCGAGAGAGCTTTTATTTCCTACGAGACCGACAGAAAGCATTTAACCAGATCACTACCTTACCTACTAGTATTTATTGGCTTTAACGGGTAAACAGTCTCGTATTACGAGAAACGGTGCGTGTATGCAGCTAGATTATATTAGCTTGCTAACTCTGCCGCGGTTCTCGGTGAGCTTTCACGCGCACATGTATTGAAAAACCACGTTATATCATCACGTGCCTCCGCAAAAACATACAGACACAAACACAACTATCTTAAACACATTAGAGTAAACCAGTGGCTGTATAATGTCACAATAGCATTTATTTAATAGTGTATAAATGTCATAACTTCACGCACCTTCCTTCTTCGCCTTCGGTGCCATGTTGGGAAAGGATGAACGAGAGGGGTTTCCTGCAGTATACCGCAGGGGCTCGCACACGCAGGCGTCGCGAGAACTCTGCAGTGCATTGTGGGTCACGTAGTTCAATCGTGCACTCTAAACACCGACAAACGCCACTGGAGGGCCGGGTGACGATACTGACGTTAAATAGTTACGCAGCGTTAAATAGTTACGCAGTGAAATCGATTGATGTTGTTCGCAATTTTAGTGTAACGGAAGCGCATGCAAATTAATATTTGTATAAACTTATTTGTATTTGTTTCAACATGATCAACAGATGCGAAATTAGTGTAAAGTTCGACATAGACTATTCTGCTGACATTATTTCTATTAAACTAATTTAAACATTTGTTACTTTTGTCCCATAGTATCTTTGGAATACACGTGACAGCCTTTAGAAGCTGTTTGTCAAGTCCATCAGGCATCATAATTCTCGTCACATTTAAACACATCTTAAAATTACCGCCGTCTCAAGCTCATCTTTTCTTTACTGAAACTGATTTAATATTCCCGTCAAAGTGGCAAAACCAATAAAAACACTTGAATCTGTGGTTTAATTTGAATAACTTTATCCAAGGAAAGAAATTAAATGGATCTCAGAGAAACGCTGAACACAAGACACTCATTTCTCAAACTGAAGGCATTCATGCGCCTGAAAGATCACATGATCTGGCTCGTCCAATCAGATCAGAGCTCAACACCACCATATGGAAGAGTCACTATACTGGTGGAAAACAAATATCTAAAAAAAGCAACATAAAAGACAAACCTTTCCATCATATCCATAATATTAATAATAATGTGTGAAATTACAGTATAACGGGTCTGTTAAGTTTTCTGTACAGCTGTAACATTTGTTTGTTTAAAGTGGTACATGAGATTGTACATGAGTAATCCTGCCCAACACAATTAAAACCAGCACGTGCACACTTCTGTCTGAACCCGCAAAGTACATTCAAACATACATGAACAATCTGTATCTGAAAACGAAATAAAAGTTGACCAAGAGTTTCAACACAATAGATCAGTTTACTTGTATGAGCATGTGCGACTTTGTTAGCCTGGAAAAACTTAAAACTGCGCGTTTGCCAGATGATGTTTTACAAGGAACGCTAAATAAATGATCTTAAGCAAACGTTAAAAACATTGCTCAAAACATAGAATTCAAAACCCAATCTTTATCTACAGGCATCATTATGTGAGATGTGCATGGATGAATTGGGTTTGGTATGAGATGTCCAGACTCTGTCCCCTCTCCTATCGGTCCATCTCGTCCAAGAGGGGCGTGGCGTCTCCGGCGATGGACATGGGCGTGCTCTCGATCATGGGGCTGGGCGAGGGGCGGGGTGTCATGCGTGGTGTCTTTTGCTTCCGTCGCTCGGCTTCCTTCTCCTGCAGCCACTGTTCAGCCATCTTACCCCAATCCACAGCTGTGTGAGAACTCGACCTGCAGGAACACAAATAAAGCAGTTTAAACGTGCAACTTCAACCAAAATGACAAACGCCCTATTTTAGGAGTCAATGAAACCACATTTTGAAATATTTTTAAAAGGATAATACAAGAACAAAATGCTCTCCGTTCTTTGTGGTCCACTACACTCACTTGGGCTGTGGTGTCCGGACTCTGGATGAAGAGGAGGATGGAGTGGAGGAAGAATGCGGATGGTGACCGTGTGAGGACTGCGGGGTGCTGCTGGGATACTGGGGCGTGGTCATGGCCTGCTGCTGGCCAGGGGTGGTGTAAGAGTAGCTGGGCGTCATCATGGGCGTCGTCATGGGCTGCTGGGGTGTTGCAAACACCTGACAACCGGCACAAGGAAAAGGGGCGAGAAAACGGACACGTATTAGAAAGATCTACTGAGAGTCACCGTCACAGTTATCTTCATGTTCTCAACAGATTCTATTAACAGCTGACGCTTCACAAAACAAACAAGCATTTTGACTGTAATTTTACAGTGCGACGCAAGTCTCAAAGCTTGTGAAACTGTGATAAGCAGCTTTTTTGTGATGAACAGACACGCGCGGCTGTCGTACGTGATACGCGCTGCTGCTTCCGCCTCCTCCAGCGCTGCTGCTGCCTCCACTGTAACCGTACTGACTGGACGCCCACTGCGCCGGCGTCGTGTTGGGGTTCTGGCCCTGACCTGTCACCGCGGCGATGGCGTTGAACATCTGCGACGTCATGTTTCGTGGGAGAGAGTTGACCGCTCGAGTCAGATCTGAGGGGCAGATGAGGGGGAGAGATTTATTTTTTATTAATAGATATTATTTGAGAGGGTTTCAGAAAGGCCCGGCGTGTGCAGTAGAAATGTTAATGTACCTGCGATGTTAATGTTGGCCGGTGTGGCATTCACAGACAAAGGTGTTCGTGTTCTGCTGCTGGTGGGTGTGACGCCTGTCAGAGAACATCATAACGTTAAGTAATAAAAAAAAAGCTAACAGCGAATTCACACGAGCACAGCGGAGAACTTCTGACCTGGCACTGGATCCTGGTAGTGATCTTTAAACCAGCGGAAGAGCCCGTTGACTGTAGGGAAAATCTGAGAGCGATACCTAAAGCCATCTGGAGTGATGGTCACATATTCTATCCTACAAACCAGAAGCAAAGCAACGGATTACAAACACACAAACGAGCGTATGCTGACAATCTTTACTGTTACACGCAGCATTCGTAAAAAATAAATACAAATCAACGTACAAAAACGGTCAGAGAAGAATGCATTCTTTAATAACATGTATACAATATATTTCAGAATTTTCTTGTCAACATTTTCTTCCCTCTTCATCTGTAAAGCTACTTTGCAACAACACAACTGGTGAAAAGTGCTATATAAATAAACACATCTGAACAGAACTGCGGTGTGTGTATGTGGTGTGTTACCTTGGCTTTCCTCTGGGCTGGTAACCCAGCAGAAATTTGCCAGGCAGGTCTCTACAAGCTGAAATAAAGTAGGGAATAAACGTTGGCTTTTCCTTCTTGGTCCTTATAAGTAGTTCCTCCATTTTCTGTTGAAGAAAACATCAAATGTACAACTTCTTACGTTTCCATTTATTGTGTTGGCAGCGACCTGCTGATCAAGTAATTGATACACACACACACACACACACACACCTTTCTTTCACCTCCGTTGCACTCATGAAAATACTTGTGCCCGAGCAGATCTCGTGCAAACGCAGCCATGGGCTGCACATATCTGGCTGTGATTTCATCCAGATCTTCAAACTCCTGCAGACAAACACAATCAACGTCAGTCTCTCCACACTTACACATTGGCCTCCAAAAGTCTAAAACCACAACAAACCGGGTTTCTAAACCAAATTCAACCCCAGACGCACTGCAGTGCTTGAATGCACCGGAAGTCGCTTTGGATAAAAGCGCCTGCCAAGTTCATCAGTATTAATGCTTGGAGTCACCTCGCTGTTGATCCAGAGCTTATGTCCAAGACTGAAGGCGTTCTCTTTGCCTTCTTCACGCACGTCCACGTGCTGATAGATCCCATCAGCCACTTTCCACATGACGGTCAGGTGGTTCTCTCCTTTACTGCTGGGTCGAATCAACACGTCACCCTGGTCCATGGACTCCATCATCTTCTCTGCTTGTTTGAAGTTGACGTTGTGGAATGACGGGTGAGCGATCACACGCTTAATGTAAGCTGGAGAAAGAAGAGCGCTAATGAGACCGAAGAACACAGTAAACGACGATAATAACATCATGGACATCTGTGAGGAGATGGTACTGACTGGTTCTCTGCTGTTTCTTCTTCTGATCTTCTTCCTGTTTAACATCGTCTGTTTCAGCATCAAAGTCGTAGTACGTGTCTTTGGGAAGCTTCCACTCGTTGTTCTTGTCACCCAGGTCAGATGTTCTGCAGGTGAGGTCCACGTTGAACTTCTCGATGTCGATCTTCATGATCCGGCAGTGAACGGTCATTCCAACCTAACAGTGGAGAAACAGGTGTGAGTCAGTGTGTCAACAGAAGATAAATGTTGTCCCAGATATTTAGGACCAC
>JAZGTI010012237.1:0-15903 GCA_036877585.1 Botia kubotai | reverse complement strand
TGATGTGTATGCACATGTGCGATGCAAACACATGAATTATGCATCGTATAATTGGCAGCGATGACAGGACACGACTCTTTCATTCAGTTCAACAGCTAAGCTGAGAGGCAGAGGACTGTTTTGGTCTATAGAATTCCGTGGGAATTTTCCGAACCCATCACCCCTCTATAAAATACTTATAAATATTAACAGATGTTGTTTTGTGATGCATATCATTATTGTCAAACTGTAAATGGCATAACAACAGAGGGCAAAAGCACAAGGGGGTTATGGGACTGGATTTGCATGGAAACAGCAATCAGATCGCTTACAACAACTCTGACCTGCAAGGTTCAGTTCATGCAGAGCATTGAATGACATTTCTGTTTGTAGGAGTCTGTGTGTGTGTGTGTGTGTGTGTGCAGATCATATATCAGGAATTAAATCTGTGCATACCCTAATAAATAAGACTAATGGAATAGATGGGGATTAGACATTCGTTTAGAACTCTTTAAATATATAATCTCTGGATTAGTTTGGCTCTGTAGTTCTTATTGATACAGTCCACAGTTTTCCACTGTGAAGTTAGAGGTGAGAGTGCATTAGAAACTCATGCAAACTAATGTTTTGTCTGCCAGTGCTGTGGGATGGTTACCAGGGTGTTGCTATGCAGTTGCTAAGGTAATGCAATACTTACGGTTGGAGGTCTGTTTAAATTCTAAATCTTGAGCAATAGATATAGTGATGCTTTAGACCGTACTGGATGTCTGGAGTCTCTCACACAGTTTTATAATTCAAAGATTTAAACTGTTTCAGTGTTGCATCAATTCACCTTCCTACATGACAAAACTTTATGAATTGTGGTTCGTCTCATATTGTGAGTGTATACCACGTTACTCATTACCTTAAATATAATCTGCTAATCTGCTAAATATGTTATTTATAAATTGCTTGTATTTTAGTTTTTCCACGTTTTTATTAGTGTATTTTCAATCGTATTCACTCAAGAGTGCAGCTATAAAAGCTGCCTTATACTTCATAACCTGAGAGCTCACCATCCAATGAATTTTATTCTGCATATCTGTTTCATCACTGGGTGTGTTTTAGAAGGTGCACAGACAGAAGATAGAGAGAGAGAGAGAGAGAGAGAGAGACTAATCCTCTGTCTGTTCACCTAAGGTGAATGAAGCTCAGGTAATAAGATGGATCAGCCATGTTCCATTCCAACTTATTTAAGTACATCTCCAAATGCCAAGATACTCCTTCATATGTTCTCTTTTTTCCTCTCTCCTTCTCTTTTTTCAGCTTGTCACGTTCTCACACTGTTCATGTTCTCAGAGCGAGCAGAGATCACCTCCAGAGGGCACCTCCAGCGCTTCTTCTTCTGCTACACGCCTGCTTTACGACTGACACGTCTGCTATAAGTGCAGAAATCAACCATGTGACATTCACCTCTTCATTAACTTCACTTAAAAGAGTTTGCTGTGCTGTTAACACTCATACCTCACTAAAAAGAAGACAAAGGACTTTAAAGCTAAGGGTGCAAGAAAGGGTCCGAAATGGACTGTCTTTCATGCAAGAAACTTTAATATTATAAATGGACTAAACTATAAAAACATGATGATCTTTTTAATCCCCTTTAATGTTGATACAATGTAACATTGTTCTAAATGGCAAGCACGGCATTTTGTTTACACTTTAAAACGTTAGCAGTGATTCAGAATGATAAACATTACTGTTTCTTTTAAATAACGTTGTCCTCTGCATTTCTTCTGTCTGACACGTTCCGTGTATGAATAACCGTGCTCATATTTTCCATCAGCAGTTTTCTGTGTGAGTGACCCGCGAGCTGCAGGAGTCCCCAAGAGTCCCCATCCTGACACGTGACCGACTGACTGACAGGGCAGACGCAGGTGGAATGCTGCATTGTATGTCCAACCACCCCACAACCTTCTGGCATGGCCGAGAACAGCTGGGAGTCATTAACTTTTAAAGCAGGTAGGGGAAAAACAGAGGGGTCAGGCAGGCACGAGGGCTGGTGTCCATACTGTGCTCTGTGGCATACTAATCCCTCCCGAAGCTTCAAACAGGTCTGACGGTCAAGAGCGAGAGGGCAGCCGGTAACACGGCAACCGTTGCTGCCAGGTCGCACAGGTGCCATTGAGGATACAGGCGGGTATATTTATGTGTGTGTGTCACAAGAACAAAAAGGTTGATTGACGGGTCTCATCAGAGACAGCCTAATGACACCCCCAACCACCAATTAGGGCTCATCAAGGTCCCCAAGTGAATGTCGCTGATAAATAATGTATGCCCTCAGTAATTCCACATAATCTTGATACTGGAGAGTCAAAGGTGTATGCATTATTAATGGGGCCAAATTGGACTTTAATAACTGCCTCAGTGAATCCTACACGGTGGAGGATTGCATATGTTAATATGGCTTTATTATTAATGGGGTGACAGTTTTCTAAAATGTTAACTGACTAAAACACTCCAGAGGCAATTTCCAAGATTGACAAATCCGGGAGAAGGAGAGCGTTCGTATTTATTTATCGGTCTACCTGTAGACCGCCGGCCCGGGCCATTACATAAATAACTTGCTCATCAAATCATTAGCTTGTCAGAGTGGCACAATTAAATGGCCATGCGTTCAGGAGACAGAGTGCCATTAATCGCATATTAGCTTGAGACAGACCGACGTGCTCTTAACAAACACAGATAAGCAGGGCTCCGGATAGTTTGTTTGGAGTGTTGCTGTCGCCTTAATTGGGTATTTGGGTGACGGTTATTCGGCTGATGGGGTCCCAGTTAATATCACAGAACGATGTCACTAAATAATGAGCGTTTTATCTGAGAAGATCTCCTGTGGATTCACGCGCCGCCACATCACGTCGTGTATATAAACCTGCTCAGTCATTAGGCTGAGGAGCAATTTCCTCTCTCGTCCCTGTTCTCGAAGAACTGTTAACACTTTACAAGCAGAACTTGTAGGAGTCGTTTCAAAGAGTGTTTCAACAGCACACTGCGGTTTTAAATCTGATTCCGGGCTTCGCGAGCCGCCTGTGAGCTTGTTGAAACATCAGATGTTGTGTCTGTGTGTGCGTTTTGGAAAGGAAAGGAAAAAATATTGAATTGTTTATGTTTCCCAGGCGTTTGCATACGTCCGTGGCGCATCAGAGGCACAGTTCTGCTTCTCTGAGCTGATCCACCTGGCAAAGGCTCTGAGATTCTGCTGGCACATAAACAGATCACAGACATTGCAAAGAAGCCAAATGAAAATACATGTTTTTCATCTTCCGAACACCTCTGTGATGATCAGAAGACTGCATGTTTCTGAGCTTATTTGATTTCTGGAGGTACAAAGTTCTAAATGAGTTACACAACATTGTGTAGATGAAAAGCTGTTGTTTGTGTACGCTGCTTAAACACTTAAACAACAAACAAGTATTGAAAATGGGCTTTTAAACCGTTTAATCTTAAATCTGTTTAATCTGTAAAGTGTACAAATTCATTTGTACAAATGGCTTGGACCTGTAATTTCCTCCGGCAGCTAGATTTTTCTTTTGATTTAGTTTGATGCGTTTGGTCTGGGGTGTTCTGTTGTTTAGTGTTACTCAAAACCGGAGTTGATTCAAGCTAGTGGACGTGCAGTGACTTCCTAAAAAGACATTTCATGATTGTCAAGATATCAGATACAGGTGTCCTTCCCCCCTTATATTTACATGTATTACACTTTTATCCACAGCGACTTATAATACATTCAATACATTCAAGCTATACATTTGATCAGTATGTGTGTTCCCTGAGAATCAAACTCTACCGATTGAGCTGGAACATTTAGGACTAGAAAATAAGAATTATTAAAATAAAGATTATTAACACCAAAAACTGATTTTATCACTTCGCTATCACTGTTATTAGAATGAAGCTAAATGCAATTGCTCGTTTGTTTTGTTTCTCTGTTTGGCGTGTTGTAGAGGTTCTGCGCTGTTTAATGCGTCTCCTGGTGCCTGGAGTGTTTTGAGATTTGCATGTGTATGGATCGGGTCAGTCTAACTTAAGCTGATAGCCGTGGTTGCCAGGGAAACGCTTTTGTTTGTGGGGTTAATTAACGAGCGAGATTAGATGGTAGACATTTCCGCAGCTGGAGTCTCTCTCTCTCTACCTTGTTAACCTCTTCCTTCTGTCACTCTCCCACGTCCATCCCCCACTATCTCTCTTCATTACACGTTCATCTGCCTGTGCGACTCGACTCCGCGCGCTCGGTTGATATAGAAGATGGAACAGGACAGGTGTTTTTCATTTCATCCCGGGCAGTGTCGGAGGTTTGGGCAGCTGGAGGAACAGAAAAGAGAACGGAAGGGGGGCAGGTCATCACCGCGCTGGCACTTCATCGTCAGCATGCAGCAGGAGTCTAACAGACTTCCTGACATCCCATCGATATATTGACAGGTGCTGTCACTCAGCGGCTTTAGAGATGTGCACAGCTCTGACACATGAGGCTCATAGTCTGCGTTCGATCGACGTAAAACCAACAGCATTCAAAGCAGGGACCCAGACGCTCCCTGTGCCAACATCCGTGCTAGCGCTCGCTAAATTAAAATGGCCCTTTTCATCTCAGAACATCCCCCAGTATTTTGGTAGAAAGGCACTCAGAACAAAATTAAGTAACTGGTTTATTTGCACACTCTGTCTGCATTGTTGTATCATCTCATGCGAGGACATTATGCAGATGTGGTAACTGCAAACATGTTCACAGATAATAATTCAATTCTATTCACTTCTCACCACCACCGGTAACAGCAGAATGGCCATTATGCCAATAGCACAGGAACGTGTTAAACTATTTAGTGAATTCCCTGTTTTTTTAACATGCTCTGTTTGTTTCCTGTAGTACATTCAGTCATTGATTTCTCATTAAATCTTGTTCATCAAAGCGAGTCCGGCTTCTTTAGGTCTGAACATCCGGTTTCTGGTGGTCCTTCTCCTTCCAATCAGTGAGTATCAGCCCACAATAAATAACATCTTAAAAAGCTGAGCTTGATTTTTTTGCCAGCAATACAAAATCTAAAACTGCAGTCTTGTCTCTGTGTGTTTCTTTTCTTCTTAATTAAACAGGACAGTGAGTATCAGAGGAGAAGGTGAACACATCTTTGAAAACACCATGATAATGATTCAACCCTAGTGTGCTGCTTTGCCTACTACAGGTTAGCAACACTGTGACTGCTTAGCAACATAATAGGCAGCAACTGTGCATGCCCACAAAGCATGACTGAATCACTGTTGTTTTAATGAATATTGTTCCTGTTAAATGACAAAAGTATATTTATGTTTGTCATTCTTTTCACTCAGATTTGTTCCATGTGCGCTCTAGGATTGTCTTCTTCCAGCGCATGCATGCAGTATCAAAGCTGGATCTTAGATGGTGACTTAATCATTCTGTCTGCCTGTTAAAAATATTGAATCATGCGCATAATATCTTAAAATACTGCCTGTCTGTGTGCAGACAGCTCACTAGGTTATTCATCGTCTCTTTGTTCTGAAAGGAAGAGGAAAAGAGGACTTGCAGCAATGTCACGGTCTGAGAAAGCTTATCTCATGTGAGGGTGTCTCAGTGTGGGGTCGACGGCGGAGAACATAAACCCTAAATTCCCGCTGACATTTACTGAGGGGCTGCTCCCAATTAACCTTTAAGCGTCTCCTCTCCTCCTCAAGCTGATTACATTTTTCGCTAACAAACAGGCTAATTTGTTATTAGCAGCGTGTTGGAGAAAACTGCGACAGGGTGGAACAGAAGTGGGTGATTGCGTCCACTGCTTTCTGCCAGTTGGCATCTATTGTGATCATTTTGCCTCTGTTTTGTTTTTGTCCCCAGTAGGACCATCAGAGAGAAGCGATACGAGCCGCTGTTGCCATGCTGACTTACCGGAGTATGCGAAACATTTACTCCCTCACACCCTCTGATATTTATCTCCAGAGAGAGTCGATTGTTTTCTACCTGTGCTTTTGCTCTTCAGAAAACAGCCTCACGCAAACACGTGAAACATGCAGATATTTAGTGTGACATACAGGAGATTGCTCCCATGGGGAAGGGGGCACAGCCCCAGCTGACAATTTTAGGTTGTTTGCTGGCATTAAGTAACCAAAGTATTAAAAATGTTATTTTGAAAGTTCTAGGAACATTCGACATCGTCTGGTTCTTTAGACAATGTATTAACGTTATTGCTCGGTCACAAGAATGCCACTGAAACATTTCTTAATTATTAAACAGGTGCGGAGGCCCCTGCCTGCAGCCAACCCACTCAGGAATCTTATCTTCCCAGCAGCCTGTGCTGAGACACGGGTTTACACGAGTTTACAGATTACTTGGTCAGAGAGAGAAACCATAAACAGCAGCTTCAAAACCAAAACGCTACATTGTGTTTGGTGGTGATGCGCCGCAAACCGCTAACTCTAAGAAGCTGATGTCTTTACATGCGTGTGACAGCCGTGATGTTTATCTGTGCTGCTGCTTCTCTCATCGATGGGTCATCTGTCACGCTGTGAGCCAGGTGATTCCTGCCTGCTTCCACACTCTCCAGAAATGCGTATTGACATCTCGCTTTGCCTCTAAACTGTGTCTTGACAAGGCAGAGGAGTCCGAGCCAAAAGGAACAGACTGCAGCTGTGTGGGTTTAGGAAACTAGGTTTTTGGTGTGTAGCTTGTACAAAAACTGTATAAAGCGTTTCTTAGAATCATTTCCGTCTTGTTGTGGTGATGATGATACTGAACGACTGCAAGAAATGGGTCTTCAAACACAGCAGATTGTTGTGAAGACTGAAAGCTGTTTGTGTGTGTGTGTGTGTGTAATGTAAGAATGAATGGCAGCCCAGTGGCATGTCCCCAAACAAGAACTTGCAAAACACACTTAGGCTATTATCACTGCTGCAGCGGTTATTAGGAAACAGGAAATATAGAATTCAACAGCAGTCAGATTTGCTTTCAGGGCGGCCTGTGAGGTCAGACATCAAGGCGACAGTAAAAGGGGTCAATGTTTTGGGACACCGGACACTTGACCTGTGTTCTATGATAATTAAGCACATTCATGTACAACTTCCATATGGCACAGGAGGAGATCTGAGATCTGAGATCCACCTCAGGCACTCTCAGACACCTGTGTGGGGGCGAGGGAGAGAGAGAGCTCCAGGTCCCCTGAGAACACACTCGTCAAGGCTACAGTTGACGGTCCATGTTAGTTCTAATGTGATATGATGTGTGTGTGTGTGTGTGATAGACATATGGAGGTCATTAGGAGGAGAGAGCGCAACTGGAAATGGACCTCAACAGCTGCGTCCACAGTACATACATCTGTTTCAGAGGAAAATCTCAGCATGATCTAGAAGTCGTGTGTGTGTGTTTGTGTGTGTGTGTGTGCGTGTGTGTGGTTTACTTAACCATATATTGGGGACAAATTTGTATCCAAAAATCAGCAAAACCTGAGAAATCTGAGCAAATCCTCCTTGTGGGGACATCCTCATTTGTAAAAACAGTACAAAAATATAGTAAATAAAGCATTTTCTAATTGTGAAAATGCAGAAAGTTTTCTGTTAGGAGTAGAGGGCGGGTTATGGTTAGGTTATGTTGTTTTTAACTAGCTGTGTAAAGAAACAATACAAGTTTAGAACGTTACCATTTAGATGTGTTTTACGGCATTGTGTGTGCGTGCGTGCGTGCGTGTGTGTGTGTGTGTGTGTGTGTGTGTGTGTGTGTGTAAATGTGTTTATGTAAGAGGGAAGTGCAATTTTTCTCACTTTCCATCAAGTTACCAAGGAAATAAGATACTGATGTATCACATGGCAGAGAATGTTTTAATGAGTTGTGTTTTACTGCATTTCTGCTAATTAAGATGTTTGAAAAGCCAATTACAGTAAATATCATGTTCCTCGTCCTTTCTAATTACAGATAGAGGAGGTTGAAGAATTTAGGAGAGAATAACAGTCTTCTATTAAGGATTTGCCCTTTTATCTTGAGGGTTTTTAACAGACCATATTTGCATACTTCAACGGTCACCGAATGAATAACAAAAATTGGAATGTGGACTCGATTATTACCGTAGCTACAATAATGCGCCTCTATATTGTTACAAAGATATTTTACCTGTTATTAAAATCACTTTTACTTCAAAACGTAATAATTTCAATGTTTTATGACCATTGTCCTCTCTTGCTCTCTCTCTCTCTCTCTCTCTCTCTCTCTCTCTCTCTCGCTCTCTCGCTCTCTCTCTGACCCTTAAAATGTAATTGGCAGTTTTTTGGTGGCGAGCAGCATAAAAGAAGAACAGTAAAAGGTTTGGGCTGATTTCACATTATACAGCCTCTGTAGTGTAATTTCATTCCTGCTGTGAATACATTGACAGGCAAAAACTAGTTTTTATCCAGAAAAGAAGTCAAGAATTTTTAATCAGAATGCTTGACAAAGAGTGGCGTAACCTTATTACCCATAATTCAACAGGCTACTGGACTGCACCCTTTTTGGCTTACGTCTGCTGTCTAATTTGGAGGAAAGATACTAATGAGGGTGTTTTCAAGAAAACAGTGAGCAATCTCTACATCCTGTGAAAGTCATGATTAATTTGCCTTGCTCTCTCTCTCTCTCTCTCTCTCTCTCTCGTTCTATATTCTGTCTGTGCACAGCACTTATTGTATGATAATACAGAAGGTAGATTGTTGTGTTAGTTTATTATCATTGTGAATCACGCACAGTCATGCACACACATGCAGTGTATGTTGCAAATGATGATGTAAGAGAGATTTTAAATTCAGTCACTGAACCGTTCCATAGATACAGAACTAAATAAGCCACATTATAATTAGTTCCACGTTAACTCAGTGATTTAAGCAGATCTACTTACATTAATGTTCGGATGTAACGATATTCTCTTGAATACTTCTTAACATTATTAATGGCAAGCCACGAAAATGCTTCCAGATTCATTTATTATTAGAACCAAAACAAGTTCAACTTTAACCTCTTTGATGCGCCTCCTGTGATATTTTGTGATAATTATAATAAACCTCCGTGGTTGAAGAGATAAAATGATTCACGCTATAAACATCCACCGTCCGCTTCGTGTAAAGCCAAACTTTGAAAAAGTCAGCAGATCCGCTTACTGAAGCCAGTATTAGCAGCGCTAGGCTTTGAACTAGCTACAGTGACTTAAAACTTCAGTGCAAACCAGTTTAAATTCATCTGACAGATGTTCCTTCAGGAACGGTCATGAAAGAGCTCTTTCTGCTGTACTGCGTGTGTGTGTTCTTGTTTATCTACATTGTGGGGACCAAATGTCCCAACAAGGATAGTAATCGTCACACACACACTTACATTGCGTGGATCAGTCAGTGGGACAAGGGAAATTAAAAAATTGATAATTAAACACACTAAATGATGTTTTTTGGAAAATGTAAGAATGCACAGGTGAGGGTAGGGGATAATATATATATAGCTTGTACAGTATTCATTATGTCTATGGAAAGTTTACACAATACATAGAAACCTAATATGTGTGTGTGGGGCAAATGTGGAGCTGTGTGTATGTATCAGGGATGGGCAGCGCTTTGCTACTGTCTCCTGGGCAGCTGACATTTGATGCCAGCTATTTCATCATTCCCTATTCTCATGCTAAAGAAGCTAAAGATCATGGCTGTGATCAGATGGATGGATGGGCTGGTGGGAGGGGTGGGGGAGACCGATCACTCTTCATCCTGACACACAGTCGCACGCCAACATGTATGTGACTGCATTAACATATATATTGTTCCAGCTATAGAATGCAGCCAGGATGTTTATAGAGACTGATGGGACTGTTGCATGCATGCATACAATGGCACACAAATTATACAGTTGGGTAGTTTCTTTCTGTATCATTTTCATAAAAGACTGCTTTCTCTCTCTCTCTCTCTCTCTGCCCTATTCGCTCACGACTCTCTCAGGTGTGTTTGCCTGACGTCTGGATTAAATGCTTTCCCTAACAATGCTTTTAGGAAGCAAAGCCAAGTCTAATGGAACGTGCAAGGTGCCAAAGAGAAGGTCAAGCCAGGGTCAGTAGATGGTAACCTCCTAAAAATCACCCTGGGGCCACTTCTATATATACAGTGTGTGCATCTCAGCATCTCAGCCCTGTCATTGGATAACGGTGCTGCTGTTGTTGTTGTCTCCAGGACTGGAGTGAGATTAGACCGGGCCAGTGCTGAAGACATGTCAGATGTCAGAGACAATGGGCTGAATGGCTGAAGAAGCAAACACATGCTCTTGTAATCCAGTAGAGGTTTTTGTAAGGCTGTTTAAGTGTCTTGTGTGCAGGTGTGGAACGCCTGGTGATGTTGGACATCTAATTGACCCCATTTCCTGTGGTTTGTGCCACATTAACTTGGTGAGTGACTTTACACATTGTAACACCATCCGCTTGTACAACTGGAGCCAAAAGCACCTTGTACAGACTTGACATGCTTCAGTGGTGACAATAAACCTGCCCAACCTCAGTGTACTGAAGGCAGCGCGGTATAAGAGGTGGACCCAGTAAGACTAATAATAGAATGTTTTGTGTATTTTCATTGTGTCCATCCATTCAAAAGACATTTATTAGCTTTAAACCACTAAAACTTAAGGATATTTGTTTTTATTTTGCGGTGAGACTAGCATGTCTATGTTGTTGTTAAAATCACCATCCTTGAGTTATTGTTGAGTTACATGAATAACGTTTCACAAACTGTCATTTTTACAAAGCAATTGATTACAGCCTCAGGATCCTGTTGTGATGTTTTAGTTGTAATTGTCAAGCCACATGTTTAGCTTATGTGCATTTCAGTTTAACACTTTAAAGGTTTAAAGTGCAACGTATATGTAATGTAATCTTCAGAATAACAGATCAATTCAAGTCATTCTACTAATTATAATTCGAACAAATACAAACAGTAAAACACAGCTTTGATCTTTGCTAAAGATTACAGTAGTATTGTAATCGCTGCTGTAGCTGGATCAGTTTTACTGCAACTGTTGTAAGCACCATGTAGTCTGCAATAGGCAGGAGATTCCTGATTTGTTTTTTTTCTGCAGTTAATGGCTTCAGCATGGATTACATTGTCCCATATGTAGACTAAAAATCTTTATAACTGCATTCTGTTGCATACTCGACACAAAATGAATGTATACAGCTCTTACGAAAAGCCCCCAAAGGTCCCAAAGTAATTTAGCTCAGCGGCAGTATTTTAAAATCCCCCCGGGTCTTTTTAAAGAATACAAGCGTTAAAAGGTACAGCGGGTTGTTTATGGCTTCTTGTAGCAGGAGACAGGCTGGCTGTTCACAGCGATAGCTCATAAAGCATGTCGCAGAGTTTTCTGTTGTCCCCTTTCTGTCCCTGTGGAGTGGCTGCTGCTCACGAACAGCACCTGAAACATAAACACATGATGGAAGGTTTATGGTGCCTTCTGTGTATTTGAGACTGACTGATGGTCCAATCATTTCCTGTAATCGCTCGCACCTGGTTTAGCAGAAGGAAAATCGGTCCTGAGTGACTTGCTGTCTCCATAGGCAACAGTTTTCACATGAAAGGAGCCATTGTCACTTGTTACAGCAGTGAAGTCATTTTACCCCTTCTTTTTCTCCTATGCTTTTACAGTGTCTCTCATATTGGAATGGTCTTCAGCAGACATGTGCTGGTTTTAGGAGTCACGGTGAGCACCAGGCCTCAGGTCTCACCACACAGCCTCTGTTGCTGCAGGGCAGTGGCAGCTTCATTGAGGAGCAGTCAGGAGCTCCATGGGCCCGACACCCAGACAAGCACAGTGACTATACAGAGCAGAGTGGAGCTGATGTGACAGCAAGGTTGACATGTCCGGCTGTAGTGCAGGTGTGGTGTGATGATTTGTCATGAAATAAATTAAAGATACATTTCATTCATTGTCTGTTTTTTATTATATTATGAATTCATTTGTAATAATGAGTTAATTTATATTAATTTTATTAGAGAAGAGCATCAAGGACAAACTGCTTCTTATTTTGCGTTCCAGGAAAGAAACAAACTCGTTGTTTTATTGTAATGACATGACATTTGATATGACATGATATTTGGTATTCTATTAATTATGGTGGTCATAATTAACTAGTTACTTTACCTGTGGGGGTGTGGCTTAGTTCACCCCTGTTTGGTGTTTTCCTCTAGAATGTCTTCTGAATGAGGACGATATTGTTTTGCCACGTTTTCTTCTCTCAGCTGAGAGTAGGGCTCTGAATTTGAGAAATCATTCAGAGAAATCTAAAGGTTTCTCAGACATGTGTGGTAGTCTCTCCGCATGGGATAATTATCACCAGCTTATGTTTGGTTAGTTGTTTTTTGCAGTTTTATTTGTCTGTATTTGACCCGAGTCACATCAGCAGTTTTCTGCTCCTCCCGTCTCTAAGGCTCAAGGTTTCCTGAGATTTAGAACTTTGTTCTGGATGAAGAACAGGTTAGGAGAGACATTAATATGCAGAGCAGGTCCTCAACGTACTTTAGGCGTCTGGTGCACATAATCAATCTATTTGTGTAAGAATTTCATCTGCCACTCGTTTATTTGCCTTCCTCAACAATTACACCGCCGGAACAGGATTTGATTCAGAGTTTCAAGGGCGTCGCGTTGTTTTAGGGCCCTCGATTGTTAAAAAGGTGTCAGGAAAAGTCTTCTGTTGCTTTCAATCTGAGAGAGGCTGAAGAGAGAGTTAATCGTCATATCAACATATAATCGTGACACTTCTGCATTTTGACTAGCTGTGCCACTCACAAAATATTTCAGCACCCCGGACAGCGGCTTACTCAGGCGGCAACATAACGCACATAATCGTTGCGATACTACACACCGAACGTAATTTCGTATTAAAAATATCGCTCAAGGCAAGTCAGCCATGATCTGGAGCAGCGTGGCGCCAGGGGTATGCTAGCAGAACCACCCACAGTGCCTTGCCAAAGAAAGTGCGCGGATTCAGCTGGGTTAGGTTATACTGACAGTCTGAAATGACATTAACGGACCATTACAGCCTGAGTGAGCGGTATAGGTGAGAAAGTCACGGACTGTATGCCGTTCCTTTATTAATGCTGCGTTGGACGCGTCCAGCGTTTTAAAATTGTATCTTTAAGACCAAACGCATACAATATTATTCTCTGGTGTAATATTTAGCCGAATTACCTTTGGTGAATTAAATTAAATGATGCAGATGCGTAAGCAGCTGAGCTACAAAAGGTTTAATGCGTTCATAAGTAGCAACTTGTGTGTTGCCATCTAAAATAGGTCACGCGTCTGTTCTGAAAAGATGGCAGACAGCTGGGCGAAAACAACTGTGCACTAGAAATTATTGAAACATTTACTGTATCTTACTGCCAAATTTAGTTGCCAGTAAGACTGTAAATTAAGCAGGAATACCGTAAGTTATCAGTTGCAGTTATAGTGCTGTATGCTGCGAAAACTGTTATTTAGATTGCTCCCACGATTCGTAGCTGGTAAATATTTAATGGTAAAGTTAGTGTGTGTGCGTGTGTGTGTTTACAACTGATTGTCAAGTGATGTCAAGTAGTAATTCTCGCACTGCAGTAAAACCAGTTGACAACCACTTTTCCAAACAGACACGTTACTAGATTTTTAGAGAAATTCATCTCAAGTGGCTTGTTGAAATTTCCCCCAAATTCACTTGGCCTGCGCGACCCTGCCTGACGCTGTGCCTGTGTGAACACATGTCGGCCTGTTGTTCTGCGTGGGGCTCGTACTCAGTGGCAGTCTACAAATTTCCCATCAATATGAGCTGGTGATTCAGGCTCGGCAGTGGTGTGTCATTGTCGGCGTGAAAACGCTGTGTGTGCGCGCTGGTGTGGAAACTGAAGGTTTGCGCCCCGACTGTCATTCGGCGGTTCATATCGCGGATAATTTTAGATGTTCAGAGACGTTACTCAAATATTCAAGCAGTCTTCACTGCATCTGGAAGGTTGTTGTTACTGATCGGATAGGACATCAGATCTCTGTGGAGTTCTCGATGAGTTGATGCTATTAAAATGGAGAGACGCGTTATGCCTTTTTCTGACTAAGGGGCAAGAGAGTTCGTTGCTGGAGCGCGTGATTAAATGCTCTATAATGACCTAGTCATTTGCAACAACAGTTTTATCTGATGAAATCCGAAGACACTGTGAATATAAGGCATAAGCGAAGAGAAGTGACTATAAATAATTGCCTTATGTCAGCTATTAAACGCTGTCTTTGTTAGAATCACCCAGAAGCGGTTTCTGTTTCGCTCTGTAGTACGTAACTGTATCTGATACATGTATGTATGTTTGTTATCCCCATTCGTGGACACACACACACACTCGTCGTAATGTGTCGTCCGCAAAGCTGCGGGGCAGCTATTTGATTCACTCCGTCAACACACACCGCGCGGAGGGGCTCACAGCCCTCCTTCTCCAGCACGACTCGTGTTTTTATGAGAGGCGTCGTCGCTTCTAAATGCAACGGATGATTGTTGTCGTTCTTGAATTTTGGGTTTTGCATTTGAATGATTTATCCCGGTGAGGTTATACGCACGAGGCTGCTTCAGCCCGCGGACTCTCCGAGCGTTTCAGCACCGGCGCTGTCCCCGCCGCGGGGTGCATTAGCTGCCCCTCTGCCTTTCAAAAGCACATGTTGTGAATCCTTTTGAAGCTCTCATGAAAACATTGACAAAGGTGGACGTTAGGCATACACGAGTGCTTTGAGAGACCAATGCATACCACGGGTTACGCATCTTACATGGTTTTCTTTTTAATAAACCTTACGTTTATTGAAAAGATATGCCACTATATAGTCTAAGCCCGTATTCACCGATGCATCACGCAAGATCTGGGTAAATTGTAATAATTTCTGTATTTATAGTCCCTCTCCTTCGGCGGAACATACCATGTTAGTGTATAACGAGGAGAGGGGGAGAGCGCGTCGAGTGTCACAAGCAGCGAGATGCTGGGAGACGCTTCTCCTCCTCTACCACCCCATAGCACCGAGCACGCTTGAGCCAGCCCTGTCCGTTTAAACCGTGTCCGTTAAACCACCCACACCGACTTCTCAATGCAAAAAATAAAAGGGTAGCTAGAAGCAGGGGCGAGGGGAACCGGAGGTGTGAGTAGAAAGCGAAAGCTCTCGGTCTGTCTCTCCCTTTCGTTACGTGAATGAATGCATGAATTATTGAGTAGTACGGCGCACGTACAGGGAAACACGCCTCCGCCTCCGTCTTGCGTTCAATGGTGCGTGTTTGTGTCTGTGCTTTTTGAGCTCCGGCGTCGGTTCTGTGTCACGTTTCATCCCTTCATTTGAGGCACTTCAGATCAGAAGCACCGCTACTACTGTCCGCGCCGGTGAAACTCCTCGCCGTAAAGATGGCAACTTTAACGAACGGACAGGTGGACGGCACGGTGCACGGAGGAGCCGCCACTACGAACGGGCTCGTGAACGGAATAAGCCACAATCACAGTCCAGCGAGCTGCGCCACGATTCCCATGAAGGACCACGATGCCATCAAACTGTTCATCGGACAGATACCCCGCAACCTGGACGAGAAGGACCTCCGGCCGCTCTTCGAGGAATTTGGCAAGATCTACGAGCTCACCGTGCTGAAAGACCGTTTCACCGGCATGCACAAAGGTACGAGCAGTTTGACGCGCTTTCCACTCGTCTCCTGTCACGCTGTCGCTAGAATGTGTTGACTTG
This sequence comes from Botia kubotai, assembly GCA_036877585.1. NCBI lineage: Eukaryota > Metazoa > Chordata > Actinopteri > Cypriniformes > Botiidae > Botia > Botia kubotai. The sequence goes on along the minus strand of JAZGTI010012237.1, from coordinate 188 downwards.
CTGTTGCCTCCGTTTCTATCACGGCGTCGGAGGACACGAACAACAGGCTTGGATTCACTGATTGTGTTACATATACACCAATACAACGAAAACGATCGTTTCTCTGCTGCAAAAGTTGGCTATTGATTTAAAATTGTTGCGTATAGAGAGATGTTTTTAGTCCTTTCGTTGAGATAAGGATTGTGTGT
>JAZGTI010012236.1:0-15904 GCA_036877585.1 Botia kubotai | reverse complement strand
AAACGGTGTACTTGAATACTAGTTATCCACTTTGTATAAATGCCAAATGTAATTGGCTTCTCTTTATTAGGTTCTGTCTACTTAGTTAAACACTAAGTGAACACTTAACCAGTGACCCAGTTGACATAGAATGTTCTCATAACATTGGCTGACGTTCTCTAAAAGTTTTCTCAAATTATCAAACAGTTCTGTAATGTTAGTGGAATGCTTTTTAAAGTTCTATATTAAATGTTATTCTTAGGTTATTCTTAGGTTGTTAGTGGAACGTTTTATAAATGATAAAGAATTAGGAAAACGTTTGAGTAACTTTCTTATAACCGAGCAATAATGTTAATACAATATCTGAACATTTTCAACATTCCCAGAACTTTCAAAACAACAAGTATGCGTGACAGATTGAATTATGATCATATGAGAACAGCAGGCTGCAGAAAGTGAAATTAAATGAATTAAAATCAAATAAAAACTTTATTTGACTATAATTGGTCAGTCAGCTGACATAACAGGATATGAAATTATGTGGGAAAATGAAGAGCACAATGGCCTTCACGTTAATATTCAGAAATGTGTGTGAATCAGTGTTTGCTGATCATTTTTCACTACACAGGTATCTTGTCAGCCTCTGGAAATGGCTACGTCATCTACACGACCGCTAGACGCAAAAGCAAATTAAAGCCAGCAGAGTTTATGACCCTGAATCTAGCAATATTCGACTTCGGCATATCAGGTGAGCTTTTTATTTGTCAGATGTGCCTGATCAAGTGATTTGTAATGTGTAATATTCAGAATTCCAGATGCTATTCAGAATTCCAGATGCTATTCAGAATTCCAGATGATATTCAGAATTCCAGATGCTATTCAGAATTCCAGATGATATTCAAAATTCCAGATGATATTACAGCTTTCCTGTAGCTCAGTGGTTAGAGTGTGGCGTTAACAACGTCAAGGTCATGGGTTCGATCCCAGGGATTGCACATACTCAGAAACAATGTATAGTGTAATGCAATGTAAGTCGCTTTGGATAAAAGCGTCTGCCAAATGCATAAATGTAAATGTATTCAAAATTCCAGATGATATTCAGAATTCCAGATGCTATTCAGAATTCCAGATGATATTCAAAATTCATTCCAGATGAGATGATGTGTGTATTACTGTATATAAGATCAACTGAAAGGATTTTTCTCATGATTTCCCTGAAAACACCTTTTTTCTGAAATCAGATTTTCACTTTAAAGATATATGTACAGCTTTACGTCTGTTCTGTATTCTGTGTGGCCTTCTGTGTTTCTTGGGCATTGTGTTCTGAGAATCAGAGGAGAATCACTCAAGGTTATCCAGCACGGACTGCCAGAAGTCAATATCCCTCTGGCTGATTCGTTTGCTGTTGAAATACACTTGTGCTAATCATACATCAGCAGTTACAAAAATGAATGAAAGATGAAATTCTCTTCATTACTGAGCTCGTACATTAAATTATTTATAAACCTCGTTTTCTTTGTCTGACTCTTAAGAATATGTGTGACTGTCCACATGGAGAGAGGCAAAAAGAAAGCATTTATATATATATATATATATATTCCTTGTTCATTGTATGTGATATATAATATGTAATATTTTTCCTCGCATTCAGCTGTTGTGAATTCAGAATTCATGTACTCTAGCGCCTCCTGGTGGATAGATTTGATGTTGGCTATTTACAGGCTGGCTGGTGCTGTGTGAGCTATGTGGCTTTTGTTGCTTAAGAGTCGTGCCACAAATGGACATTCTGTTAGTGGGTCTCATCTGCACTGATCTGGGGTTAGTTTGTTTGTCTGGTAAACAGATGTGCCGATTTGTCTATGTCACGTTCGGTTGTAAAGTTATTTTTAGTTACATTTTGTGTGGAGTTCTGTGATGTGAAGTTATATTGTTTGTATAAGAACTGTGTAAGTGACATGATTGTCTTCCTGTTTTTGTCAGTCACCGGAAAGCCGTTTTTTGTGGTGTCCAGTTTTTGTCACCGCTGGCTCTTCGGCTGGGCAGGCTGTCGTTTCTATGGGTGGGCGGGCTTCTTCTTCGGCTGTGGAAGTCTCATTACCATGACCATCGTCAGCCTGGACCGATACTTAAAAATCTGTCATTTAAGATACGGTAAGAAACCTACTGTGCTCAATTTTTTTCTACGCATTAAAAGCTTAAATTAAATGAAAACACACGAAATACACATGTACCTGTGTATCAAATTTTCTATGTTTCAAATTTCCATGTTTCAGATTTTGGTCAAATTGCAAATCGCACAGAAAAAAAAAACACAAAACAGCTCATATAATGTGTTCATATAATGTACTTATATTATGTGTTCATATAATGTGCTCATATAATGTGCTCATATAATGTGCTCATATGTGTTCATATAATGTACTCATATAATGTGCTCATATTATGTACTCATATAATGTACTCATATAATGTACTCATATAATGTGCTCATATAATGTGCTCATATAATGTGCTCATATAATGTGTTCATATAATGTACTCATATAATGTACTCATATAATGTGCTCATATAATGTGCTCATATAATGTACTCATGTAATGTGTTTATATAATGTACTCATATAATGTGTTCATATAATGTACTCATATAATGTGCTCATATAATGTACTCATATAATGTGTTCATATAATGTGCTCATATAATGTTCATATAATGTGCTCATATAATGTGCTCATATAATGTGCTCATGTTTACTTCCTGGTATTGACAGAATGTTCTCATCATCAGGTTCGTGGTTCAAACGCCGTTACGCTCTTCTCTTCGTGATGTTCACCTGGTTCTATGCAGCTTTCTGGGCCACCATGCCTCTGCTGGGCTGGGGGAACTACGCACCCGAGCCGTTCGGTACCTCCTGCACTCTGGACTGGTGGCTGGCCCAGGCCTCTGTGTCTGGCCAGAGCTTTGTCATGTGCATGCTCATCTTCTGCTTGGTCCTGCCCACCGGCATCATCATCTTCTCCTACATCATGATCATCTTCAAGGTGAAGTCCTCAGCCAAAGAAGTCTCTCATTTCGACACACGGAACAAGAACAACCACAGCCTGGAGATGAAGCTGACCAAGGTTTGCATCTTACGTCATTTCCTCTTTCATATTTATTCATGGCAACCAGCCGTTTATATTTTTGAAACAACATTACATAGAGAAAGGCAACGTTGCATTGCATGTAATTCTGCTCCACTCCTCCAGGTGGCGATGTTGATCTGCGCCGGGTTTTTAATAGCTTGGATCCCTTATGCTGTGGTGTCTGTGGTGTCAGCTTTTGGAGAACCCGATTCAGTGCCCATTTCAGCCTCCGTCGTTCCGACTTTGCTGGCCAAGTCCTCTGCCATGTACAATCCAATCATCTATCAGGTGATCAACTGCAGGATGAACTGCGCAAACTCCTGTTTTCAGGCTTGGAGTAAAAACAGGCGAAATTACAAGAGCTCAAGGTGTGTTTGATTCACACACATGCAGAACATAATGCACCAACCTGAAAAACATTTCCCAAATTAATTCTGCTCCACATTGTGATATTTAACACTTTCTTACAAAAGTGTAAAGCCCTAAACCATTATTTTGAAAAGGAGAAGATAAATGTTTATACATTAAGTAAAATGTTTGGTCAATAAGTAAATGCATTTCAGAATTTCTGTACTTTTGGCTTTTGCTTCTTTGATTAGTGGCTGCAAAATCGTATTCATAATCATAATGTTGTCATAAATGTAATCATAATCATAATCAAAATAATCGTAATCATAATGTTTGGTCTATATTTTTTCGAACTCCTGAAACATTCGGTTTATTTTCAGATTTAAATGAGATTTTCTATCTTGTATTTTCCGTGTGGTTTCAGACACTTGAACTGAAACCCAGCTGACGACTGAATTGACCTTTATTTGTTCTGCAGGTTCTACTCCATCTCTGCCTCGCTGAAGAAGAGACCAGCCCATGATGTTCAGATGGAGATATGAGGAAGGGAACTCAGGACACGGGACTCACTCTTTATAACACTCTTTTTCACTCCTGTCTATCTGTGCTGCTGTATCTTACTGTACTGCTGTCAGCATCATAAACGCCACAGTTTGTACAGAAGCATTATGAGGTAAAGATGTGTATTTTTATAATTTTATGGTTATTTGTATTGTCCTAAAAGTCTGTGTATTTACGACACCAGAAATCAAATCAACCGAGGATCTGCGCTAGATAGCTAATGTGATATCACAGTTTAAACCAAAATCTAGTTTGTGTTCAGTATATCATGTCTTAGTTCGATTTTGTACAGTGTGAACACAGTTAAAAAACTGGTCACTGGTCAAGTATCTACACAACTGCAGTAATCATAATATAACATATTATTATAAGAGATCATAGAGCTGGGTCATGTGCAATGATAATATTATATTTTAAAAAGTATACATACAAAAGCATCTCCCAAATGTAACTATTAGAGTTGTAATATTAAAGTCGGCATGAACCGGAAGTTGCAACTAACTTGACTTCAGTGTTCTGATGTAATTCAAAGTCAAACCGAAAATTGGAGGGCGTGGCTTGTGTTTCTGGGAATTGATTGGCTGTAGAAATGGAGGGGAGTGGTTAACGACTCTGGCTCCGCCCAGGCCGTCAGTCTGATGTCATCAGAGAATGTCTGCCGTTCCTGAGAAGTACATTTTCAGATTATATTTTGAATGTATGGTGATTTCTGCAACATAAGGTTGTTTGTTTAATTAACAAAGAAGCTTGTAAACAGTGTGTGAGATCGCATATATATGTACTCATATGTTTATATACACATACATTTGCATGGTACAGAAAATGCACAGCTTGACCTTAACCACAGGAGAACATGATATGATATATAATGTTAAAAAAACGTCCTGCCAATGTTACTGCAAGAAGGTTTTTTGATAACTTTGAGAAAACTTAAAGAGAATGTTAGACAATGTTCTGAGAACGTTTCCTGCAGCAGTTTGCTGTAGTGCCCTCGCCCTGTCATGCTGTAGTGACAGACAGCCGTCGTCCTCAGTAAATCAATATGTCCTCTAGTTGCAGGAAGTGAGAGTTTACTGCACGCCTCATTTCCTGCCCGCTGATCATCATAAAGCAGTTCATAACCAACAACACACTCACCTTTACAGACAGTTATGCCTTTTATATATAGTCCATATATATCAGCTTTATGAATGATGTAATGTACTGTATATAGAAACATATTGTAGCGCATATAGATTATTACAAAATAAATCAATCAATCGTGTTTATTGCTTTCATGTAGGTACACCGAATGCACCGAATTTCTCTGCTCAATCTGATTTTACAGACGGTCAATAATAAGACATTGATGAAACTTAATGGAAAAGCTTTCAAAGAGGCAATATTACATTTACTATTCCAGAGCGTTTGACATTTTCTGAAATGGTTTTAAAAACGGTCACATGAAGCACTTGAAAGCAACCAGAAAATGTCTCGCCACGTGAATTATTGTCAAAGGTACGGCAGCTGCAGTACTCAAGTAAATCCAAACAGAGATCTGAATACAGCTGGCAGACGCAAGGATTCTTACCCAAGATTTGCATATTTTACAAAAATGGGACATAGAGGAAATCTTTTCGCACAGTAATGGCAACATAATTGATTTTTGTTGTGCATTTAGCTTTAAAATGTCATTATATTCATCAAAAGATAAAATTCAATGTACTTTTGCAAAACACCGGTGATGCTAATTGTATCCATTTGAAGATTCAGGTTGAGTTTTCTTTAATATAATCATACACGTGACATTTTGCAATACAGTTACATTAGCAATTACGGTAAACAGGCTTTTCATTCATTTGTCGAGTTACAGATTATTGTGTTGTTAACTGATCAGTTTAATGTTTTAAATCAGTGTTACCAAATTAAACGAGTTAGAAATTGAAAGAAAAAATTAAAATGTTGAACTTACTGTAAAGCTACAGAGCTTCGGTTGTGCTGATTGTGCCGGTCTCTATCTACTGCACTGCCACACTTTGTGTTGTTACGTTTTGAATTTGCTGTAAAACTTGTGTCTAAAACTTCCATTAATCGAATGTAAACGGTAATTATGTAACACTCCACAGCTGCAGTTGTAAGTTCGTTTGTATGTTCTGTGTACACGCGTAAACAATTGCTATGTCAGTACGTTATTTGCAATAAAAGACCAAAAAAGGATAATATTGTAAAATCTAACTGTTTTATTCTATTGGTAGAAATATATGCATCTATGTAAACTGCTGTTGACTGCTGATGTTTCTGCATATTATGGTCATCTCAGGTCCCAACTATGGTCAATATTTCTAGATAATATTTAAGCCTTGCTCGTTTTCAGCTAGTTATTAGCTGCTAACTGAAAGCAAAACTCTCGAGTGCTGAGGGGCAGTGAGGCACAAGAGTTTATGAGCTGTGAAGGTTAACCAGGGACAGCTGACAGAGAAACTGAATGGACAAACTTTGAGTCGTTACTAAAAGTTTGTAACCGAAATGTGATTAGCAAAAAATCAGAATACGGAACGTTTGTGGAAAAAGGCTTTAGTATTCTTGCCATAATCAACGGAGAGCAACCAAGATCTGCTAACTGATATAAGATAATAAACCAAATAGACTATTTACAACACAATTTAAACAAAATTAGCTTATTGGCGAACGTGCTGACTAACTAACTGACAGCTATTCTCCCCTCATAGGCAAGATGATGAAACAAGTGGGTAGCTTGTACCCACTTGTTATTCTACGTTACGCATCTTCCAAAGGCGCTATCAAATGCCAAAAGAAAACAAACAAGACTAATATTCACTCACGATGTGCTAAAACCTTCAGAAAAATCACGATTCTAACCTTTATCTTCATACTGAAATCCCAGATGGCCAGACAGTGATTCGTCTTTTATGAATCGGTGAAATACCTCCGTCTGGACAAGACGTAAAACCACAAAATACACGTCTTGGGCATATATGACTTCAATGGTGGATAATTGTAATATATTTTGGGTATATTGTTCTCTGTTTCTCACAGAATCTAGCGTCTGTTTTTGCCAGCACTCTGCTTCTGAATAAACAGTATTATTTCAGTGGGGCAGCAGTGAGATTGTCAGGAGATAAACTCAACACTCACTGTGATTAGAGAGCAGAGAATGGGCAGACAACTGACACATTCTCCTCAAACTAACAGACTTGCAGAGCTCATGAGATCACAGTTGCTTTCCGGCAAGCAAACACACTGTTACCTCACATGGACCTAATGAGAACCGACCAATTAGCACAGATGACTCTGTTTACAGTTATCTTTCATTTAGCTTGAAAGATCTGGAGGAGTCACTGTTGTGTTTGAGTAAATGTTATTAAATTTGCATGAGTTTTTGAACACAAAAGAAGATATTTCAAGAAATGACTGAAGTGGCCATTTGTTTTTATCAGGATCACATTAAAGAGATACAGTCAGTTTATTTTTAGAAAAGAAACACAATAGTGTGTTATTTTCGAAATCCCAATTCAGATGTATAAACCACCCTTAGGCAGAGCTTGTACAAACACAGTTCTCTGTAGGTTCTCTGTAGACACGTCTCTCAGGGATGGAGAGAAAAGATCAATTCTCTCAGTACGTGTTTCACTTGATGCCCAGACTTCACCCTCTCAGTCAAAGACACATCACAGAGGAGACGACTGTAAGATCATTACTGTATGTTCTCCTGACTGCTGGTGTTGACTGCTGGTGTTGACTGCTGGTGTTGACTGCTGGTGTTGACTGCTGGCTAAACTTGTTCTCAGCCTCATCAGCAAGAATAAAAATACAGCTGATCAAACATGTAGAACGTCAAGACACCGCCCATGAGAACAGAGTGTAACGTAAACCGCCACATTGAAAATAATTAATGATGATTTTTACAATAACACGGATTATTAAAAAGTTTACACGTACCTACCATATTAACATATATATGTGTGGCGATAGCTGTAGTAAAAAGACATTAAAAAGACTTTTAGGAAAGAGTTTATCATATTATTAAATGTAATAGATGAGTTACAGATTGTAATACTGACAAATTAGCACATAAAAATGATATCTATATCTATTTCAAATAAGAGCACATATCAAAATAACAACCTCACCGACTAAATTTTTAAATATTTTCATGAATAATTTTTGCTTTTTATGGTGCTTATCCTTGTCATGAATAAAATAAAGGCTAAACTCATATCTACATTAAAACGAGGTAAAATGATAAAATACATTTCACAAAAATATTCTGTACTGAGCAGCTGATGAGCGGCGTGACATTATGCAGATATAAATCTTATACGAGCACATCTTAGTGTCTAACGGAATCGTTACCGTAAAATAAAAAGCTGTTTTATTAGGCGTGACGCTAACGCTACATACTAGCGTTACCGTTTATCATTCTGTGTCACCGAAGATAAAAGACATCAGAAACAGAAACATCACACACAGTCAGAATGCCAGGAGGCTTCATAGACAAAGGCTTTAATGTAAAATTCATATTTTCATGTTTCCATATAAAAATGTACATTAGCATAATATTGATAGCTTGACATCGCAGGCAGTAAAAAACAGTTTACAATGAAAATATTCGGAGCATTCAGATGCATTCACCTCGTACAGATTCACTTCAAGACATTCCTTTAGGTAATCAGATTACTATCATTTCTGGTTTGGCTGATCGGTTTCTCACAACTTCACAGAGATGAAATGAATTCTATGATGATCACACGCTAGAGTGATAAAACAGAAGACAGCGTTATGTGCACGTTACGAACGCAACACTACATTAACGGAAGACATATTCCTTCGATGCTGTTTTGTCGTTTTGTACTGTCATCCTTTTGCTGCGTTGTGTGTTCTGTGACATGTTAAAACAGAGTCGTTTCATGGTAATGGAATTGAAAAACTTTATGCATTATGACAAGCCCACTTCACAGTGAACTTCATAGTGAACTTCATAACTTCAATAACACACGCAACCGGTGTACAACCGCACAAACAGAGTGACATCGATGCTGCTGTTAGCTCAGTTCTTTCACTTATATTAATGCATTTAGAAGATGCTTAAAGCGGCTGGCAATCGAACCCGTGACTCTGGCATTGCGAGCGCATGCTCTACCCAGCTAACAATTTTAGGTGGCAGGAACGTTTTCCTAATGGTTCCATTAAGTAACAGAAACATTAAAAAGGTTCTGAACATTCTAGGAACGTTATTCAAACTTGTTCTGCAATGTTTTTAAAACGTTTCACTAACAACGTTTTCGATATATTTATATTGGGGCTATATGTTGTTATATATGACATAAAAAAGTTATACTGCAGGAACGTTTTTGATAACTGACAGAACATTTTGTTGACGTTTGTCAACTTTCTGAGAACGTTCCCTGTTAGCTGGGTGCCAGATTAGCTACAGGAAAGCTTTCTGTGCTCTGTATGTAGGGCTCTTCGCATTCTTTGAAGAAAGCACAGAAGGAATCAGGTAAGAATACAGAATCACTGCAGATACGTTATGTAACTTATTTGCAGCAGTTCATTGAATTAAACGCTGGAGCTGCCGAGCACAAAGCAGTGAGAAATAAGCCAGCAGGGGGTGAGGTACACGAACACACATTCAGATTCCCACAAGTAATCACAGAGCAGGGGTGACATAACAGGGTCATGTTAGGCCACGAAACCATAACATTGTGTAGCTGTGAGCCATCACAGTTTCATTTGATCTGTACTGATGTCATTGGTTATTTATAAATGCGACTATACCTCCTCAAACGTACATTATACATCAATGGCTTCAATCCCAACACAGAGACCATCCAAAACAAGTCACAGTGTTAATACACAAGCACAGTAACTAAACCTTCATGTTTCACGACGGGCATGTTATTAAAAACATAAGAGAGCATTTTTGCATACGTTTTGCAGAGCTTCCCCGTGGTGTTGAAAGGAGATAGACGTTTTAGAAACGTTTCACCTACATTACTACAGTGCATCGCTTACGAACATACTGTCTCTTGCTATTGATGTGAGTTTGTTTGTTTTTTAAAAGACCCTATTGTAAAATGCGTTAGACTACCATGTTTATCAATAACATTTAGGCAACGTATTTCCACAGTATCAGCACACTTTTCTATTATGTTTCATATTTGCATGTATATGGGCCATTCTCATAAACAGATTTTAATAAACGCAGTAACTCTGTGCTAATAAGTCAACAGAGCTGTCCTACGGATTTACTGTTTCTGGCTATACTAAAGAGACAACAGGTAACTAGGCTGTTTAGATTACTATGTTTAAAAGTTAACCCCTCCTGAATTATGAATATTAAATCTCATGTTGCAGTATTGTTATTTATTGTACAGTTATTTGAGCACAGTTGCATGAGAGTTATATGTTCAGTTGTGCTAGATAAGCTTCTTAAAAGTGAACACATTAAAATATATTATGTATTCATAACTCAACTGGACCCGTGTACACTGATTGTATAAGTTAACCATTTTAAAAAGCTTTTTAAAAGCTTTTAAAAGCATCCATTGTAATCTAATTTTTGACTAATTTTTCAAAAATAATGAAAAACACTCACATATGGTGCTTAATTACTTGAGCATTTAATTACTGTTATCTTAAATGAAACAGAAATGCAACCAAAATAACCAGACATGAAAACAGATCATTACTAACTCTGTTAGCTGCACTGTCTGAATAATAGCCATCATATCAATACACTCCTAATTAGCGCTGACTTTTAGAAACACTTTTTAGTTCATCACCGCTTATTGAAATGCTGGATGACGGTTAACAGAACGGTGTATAATTCATTCAAAGACTGTATTGAATGACTCCGCGCGCGCCAGATAAAAGCAGTTCAAGAAAGCTGCTGTCTCGTCGTTTGTCTGTGCATCACAAGACAAAAACGTTTTTGGGCTTATTATATAAACTGAGGTTATAGATTATGTAACCTCTCATAAGTTGAAGTTCTCTATACTAAAAAGTGTGTTATATAATATGCACCTGCTTGGGTAATTCAACGTGATGTAACTGACGCACAAGTTTGCGACAGATTAATGCCCGTTTCACACTGCACACGTAAAGCTGCGCGTATGGCAGTCGTGCATTGTGCTTTCCTGCTGACGGCTATTCTGCTGTGAGGTTAATCGCATTTCTGGGTTACAACATTGAGTATTTCTCTTAATAACGACTGTAAATTCTAAAATGATTTTCAGGAGTGGGCCACTGAGAATTATTACAAACTTAATCATCGCAGAATCTAATTTACATGAGGAAGTGGCAATGAATCGACACCGAATGGAACGCAACCCACAAAGAGTCGCCATAAGTTATTACGTAGAAAGATTTTATTGTGTGTCTGTCACTGTGTTTTGGGTTAATAATTATCTCTATTATTTTATGCTGCTTCCTAAAAGTTTTAATTGCAAAAGGTGTCGTGCATAATATTACAAGTCTGTAATAAGAGTTTAGCGCGCTAGCTGCGGCAAAACAGGCTTTGTGTTTTTAGTTTTCTTGTACGTGTGCTACACAACAACATACGCTTTGCTAGTGTGAAACAGGCATAATAACAGACTCCACTTGTGTTTTGTTTCTTGGAAAAGCAGCGTTAGGTACATTATGAAAGTCATGACCATGGGTGAGTAGCCCTAGCTAAACAAAATAGTAGCATAAACTCTTGTATTACGTTATGCTAGCAGTGAAATACAACGACACAGTTTTGCACTTTGCATCACGTTATTGCTCTGTAGTACGAGTGGTCTGATCGTAAGAGATACTACATGCTGGTGTTAAAACTGCAGATGCAAATCCTTATATTGTTTTAATATCCACACTCCAGACCTTTAGCTGACAGATGGTTTTGTTCCATTTAAAAATGTTCTATTGCCGTGATGTCACCCCTGGCAATGCCATATATATCAGTACAATCTGAACATGTCAGTATATATTTGACTGAAATTCAGTCTTAGCTCGTCACATCTAACATGACGTGCTTGAGTCAAAGAGCGTATTTTACTTTGCTCCTCACAACGTGTAGCTGCTTTTCTGAATTCAGGAGTTTTACTGGAACCGTTGGTGACTTCGTGTTGACTTTGATTTGTGAGCCACTTTGAGTTAAATAAAGCAGAAAATAACGATGTCGACTAAGTGATTTATAGCCCGATTCAAGAACATGCATCACAACTAAGAGAACAGTACACAGATTTTCAGCTATGTAGCTTTAACTGTAAAGCTATAAGCAGCAGTTCAATATAATATACACACTGTTGGGTTACATAATCATAACTTAAGTGTCCTGAATTTTCAGCGTAGTTATTTGGTGTTTTAATAGCGTTAGCAATATATTTAGCCACAAACTCTCTGTATCTATGATTACATTGCATTATAATTACGATTTCTAATTAAGATTCACTTTTGGCCGGCTGTAAAGACGTGAATTACAAGCGTGAGAAAGCCACATAGCAGGGAGAGATGTCGTCTCCTGTACAATTACACAGTTAGGCTGCTGTATTTTTACTTGACTTAACATTAAAACAACCATTATATTGTAGTGAGAAAATAACTGATTTGTTGAGGATGCAAAAACACATTTCAGAAATTATTACCGGTCTACTGCGTTTAGAATCGATCTTTTTTTATTGCTTTTTTAAAAACGGACTTTCATCTTAAAAAAAGGTGTACGTCTTATTTCTTTAAAAAATTAGAAAATTCTATACAGTTATTTTACAATTCATTATTTTTCCTTTAGCGTAACACAACAGAAGAAAAACAGAATGCTGAGGATGGTATCAAGTATGCAGTACAACAAAAACACGTTGGCATCAACAGCTCCTAAAACGTCAAAATTAATTGACACGCGCTAACCGAATACATGCGTACGTACAATACATGCATACACTGTAGTTTGGGAAGTATATGATTTTCATCATTTTTATTATGCATCTCTTACCATAGTAGTTTAATGTTCATGCCCTCTTCCAGTACAGATATTTATGGCTCTTACAAAATAAGGGGATGCCATTTTAAACACAACATACAAATGTGGGTTATTGACTGCTAGTTATGAAACCTGCTTGGTTTGGAATGTTGCATCTAACAAAGTGGTCGTTTAGTAAAGCTACCCAATCGATTAAACAGTCTGTTAAAGCATCAGCTCACCAACTGTTAATGAAGTGTTTTAAAGTGAACCATTGTAAAACCATTCGCTGTTTATCCCCGTGCGTTCCTGCTTCAAGTCCGTACCAAATGTTTGGTTCATTTATCTCAACCTCTCGACTAAACTCTGGTTAGCAAAACCTTCAACAAAACGACACTCTGCCTTTGGAATGACTCTACAATGAAACCAGTTGTTTTACTGGATCAGTAAGGCTCTGGCTAACACACATCATACAGTACAATATGGTGAAGTACAGTATGTAACACAAACAGCACAGTTCAAGGAATGTGTACAACATAAAGCTAAAGCTAACGGAACATTTTGTTGGAATAATGTTTGGGGTTTAGGTTCCACAATTTGGGCCAGCGATCTATGTTGAGGCATATAATGCAACCACTGACCTAAAATCTGATGAATTTACTGAATGATGGAAATTAAAACATATAATGCACAACACAGGTTGTGCTACATGTTTGATTTGGCGTGTGATAAAGATATAATTATTTTGATGACACCTTAACACTGTTGATTCCTGTGTGTTAATTACGACAATTAGAGTTTGATTAAATATTTATATTTAAGAGTTTTCATCTGTGATTATCAAAAAAAAAGTTTTCGGGGCTGCCGGGAGTCAACAGCTGTGATTTTGACCCCCACCTATGAAGTGCTGAACAAATTTATCTGCGCAAGATAAATTAAGAAACAACGTTTTTCAACATATTCCATTTGTGTTCTGTTTCTACCCGAGCAATCAACAGGAGGCGCTCCACTGTATATCCAATTACAAAATAACCCATAGATCAAAACTGTGTAGATTAGCTACCATGCTAATACACAACATTGTGTACTGTGACGTCTAACATAACTGCAAACGAGAGAATCACCACTTCTGACATAACAGACCTTTCCACCAGAACATACCTTAAAATATTGATATTGATTTGTGCAAGATATGACTTCAGCGCGAACACAGTGTATATCATCTGCTCTGCTTGTCCCCACAAACACACACGAACACAGACAACACACATGCTACATTACAAACAATACCTACCCATGTGATCTGAAACATGTATTTTAGACAACAGCCATCAGTGAATCTACATTTTTGCCTGCTGTGCAAAATAATAAAAAACAATAGTTAAAAAAACGTTCTAATTGTGTTCTCATTTTTACGTTTAACATTTTTGTTTGAGCAGGTTTATGGTTTATAACAAAAAAACAAACAGGCAAACGAACAAACTAACAGACCATACACTGCAGTGGTAAAACATGCTACAAATCAATTTTTGGGTGTTTTAGATATATATTTTTAAAATGGGATATACCGTTTAATATTATGGGTAAAATATTTTAGTGACGTCATCGGTCGGTCTTTGCACATCAACACAACCCTGTTTGTTTTGTCTGAATAGCAGCTAAATGTCAAATTCGACAAATATACTTGTATTAGAATGTTGCTTTAATTTTGGTTTCAGTTTTTACTTCTACGCACTGTGACTGTTACCGGAGAACGTACAAACATACTATTAGATTTGCTACAGGATATTAGCGATCAATACATGCCGACTGTTATTTGTAGGAGAGTGTTGCATAATTTGATGGAGGCTGAAAACTGCTACTTCCGAGTGCTACTATTTTTCACAAAGTTATTTTTAACCAGAACTGTTTTTGATTAATTATGTGAGCACAGGGCTGGAGAGACATGAGGTGCATGACCTTACGTTTCACAACACGGACTGATTAAAAGAAACAATGTTGTTGCTAAATAAGAGGAAACGTTTCTGGCTGTATCTCTGCTCTTACAAAACACACATGGAAACCCTCATAAATATCACTGGAGATATGCGCACCGCCTGCTTGCATATCAGCAACACTAAGTTCAATCATGTAGGAAACAACCTATTGTGATTCATGCTAGAATTTTTGGAGTGAAAGACTTCAGGCCTTCATTTGAGGTCTTTTGTTCATACTGTTTTCCAACTGCTTTCCTAGCCGTTCGTCTTAATGGCCAACACAAGCTAGCAGCTGCAGATGTTATACACTGTTCTGGATGAAGGGTGCACAAGAGCGAGTGACAAGGTTTTTTCTATTGACTCTGGACAGCACTGCTGTCGATTACTGGGTTGCGAGTGTCGCCCCAGTTGTGAGAGAGTGTCACAGCTCGGACACCTCTTGACCTGTGCTGCGTGACATCGCCCCCTCGTGGACAGGAGCTGCTCTTTTAGTACCTGCGCTCACGCCTGCCTTTCAAACATTAGTCACGTGATCAGGGTTTTCCCTGACTTCAATGCACTCGATCTCCTCTCTCTCCCTCTCTCTCTCCCGCTCTTTCCTTTTGGCTCGTTTCTTTTTCTTGTGGCGCTTTTTGGAGGGCGGAAAAAATGTCAAAAACACGGGCAGGATGACAAAACAGTGCAGCACTGTGCATCCAGCGGTGAGGAGAGAGCATCTGAACAGTGTGTAGGTCAGGTTAGAAGGCACAAAGAGAAGGGGCATTATCCCAATGACAAAACACGAGCTGTTCTGCAAGATGGCCGCCCCGTGCTCCTCCAGCGAGATTTTGATGCACTGGGTCCGCGTGTGCTCGGTGGCCAGTACGAAAGTGTAGAGATGGGGGGCACAGTGATCCATGGCAAAATTGAGAGTATAAATAAGGCACAAGATAGAGATGCTGTCCATGTCTACATTCCAGAGCGTCATGAGACCCAG
>JAZGTI010012235.1:0-15904 GCA_036877585.1 Botia kubotai | reverse complement strand
AGATACGAGTATCACTGGGCAGACGGGACCAACATCAAGAAGCCCATTAAGTGTTCCGCTCCCAAATACATTGACTATTTGATGACGTGGGTTCAAGACCAGCTAGACGACGAGACTCTGTTTCCTTCTAAAATAGGTACCTGGTGACATCACAACCCCTCGATGTGGCATAAATATGCTTACAAACAGCATATCAAGAGTGTTAGCGGTTCTTGTGTGGTTCATGTGTGTATTTTCAGGTGTTCCCTTCCCCAGGAACTTCATGTCGGTGGCTAAGACCATCCTGAAGCGTCTGTTCAGAGTTTACGCTCACATATATCACCAGCACTTTGACGCAGTCATGCAGCTGCAGGAGGAAGCTCATCTCAACACCTCCTTCAAGCACTTCATCTTCTTTGTGCAGGTTCTGTTTCAGCTTTGTGTCTTTATTTACTCCCTCTTGTGAAAGGCTTTCTTCCTTCTGTGGAACACACAAAAGCTGCAGTTACATTGAAGGGGAACTTCGATGTAGCTTTAGCAGAGACACAGAGAAACGGTTGTATTGCATTGAAATTCAAATGTGCTTTTGTTGTGTTTTTTTAGGAGTTTAACTTGATTGATCGTAAGGAGTTAGCGCCACTTCAAGAGCTGATTGAGAAGCTAACCACTAAAGACAGATAAACGCTCCAAAAGTGACGGAGAGCAGCAAACGATGAAGAAAAATCAGTGATCTTATTTAATCATGTGACTGCCCACCTACCTTTTGCTTTTAAAAGATGATTTTAGCCCAACAGCACATGCTGGGAGAAGTGTAGTGAAGTCGTATGAGCTGCACAATGCTAGCAGATATAAAAGATCAAGCCTGCTAATGTTAGGCTGCTAATGTTAGGCTAGCATAAATGTTTTGCAGGCATTTTTTTGAAAATGTATAGCGTTATGAATTGTTTTGTTTGTAGTTTCTCCTGTTATGTACATGATTGATTAGTTTGTGGTCACTAAAGGGAGTGAGATTGTATTGAAGACTGTTATATCTCAGACAGTATTCTGTAGAGTTCTACAGTCTATTCTACAGTGATTCCAGGTGTAAGCACAGCGCGTATGTCACGTGAAGCCGTGGAGGAACTGATGTGTTCTGATGTTTGAAAAGTGTTTCGCTCTTCTGTGCTGTAATGCTGAAGACTCTTCTATGCAATAATAATTGATTATTTGTCTTTACTGATATCAACAGAGAAAATCATTTAAAAGTTCATATGAAGGTTTTCTTTAGCTTGTTTCTTGACAATATAATTTTATTATTATAATAAGATATTATTTTATAATAATTTTATCTATTATTGTGATATCAAGGGTTATTATTTAGACTGGTTTTGACTAATAAAGCTGAAATATCGTGCTAAAATGTTTGTTTCGGAATAGACGCTCTGTTGAACACATGATGGCGGATGTTAAACATGGGCCTGGATTATGTGAAGTTGTTTTCTATATGGTAACAGTTGAATGGCCGTTTCAGTTTATCATAACCTTTTTGTTCAGATATTAAAACAAATTTTCCCAAACCATTTATAAATTGATGTTGAATGATATTTTTGAACTGTACTTAAAAGGCTGCTTATGCAACAATCTGAAAGGTTTGTGACTACATGAGGATTTTGTAGTTTTTGTTTGTTTAAAATATTGTGAATGATGTGCAGCATTTGATTCTGAAGTAAATGACTGTGGATTTTTTTCTACCTCTATTTTAATACTTTTTCCGTCTGAGCTCTTAGCTTTAGAGGGAAAACTAACTAACACTCTTTATTATGTTTAAAATAATGTAATTCTTTTCCTTTGAACATGTTTGCAGGTAGTTGAAAATCAGTTTTTTTTTGTGGAAAGGTGATGTTTATTTTTATGATTTAAACTTTTGCCGCAGTGTAAAAGTGCCAACCACAGATTAATATAGAAGAAATCTAAAATATTTATAGACAAGATTTGTCACTGAAACAAGAATATATTTTCCCTGGATTGTATAATAATTAGGATGTTTCTTAAATACATGTAAATACGTGCAGCTGGCTCAGCCATTAATAAAACTTCTGATATTATTCTGTTTGACATTGTAACAATATCACTGATCGCTGTATACAGAGCAAATAAAGCTTCTCTTAACACTTATTAACCACGCTTGTTTTATTCCATTATATTGTCAATCTAGAATATATCGTTTATATATTTGTTTATATATATAAAGTTTATATATTTGTATGTATTGCATTCCTGTGTGTGTGTTTATATGTGGGTGGGTGTGTATTTATATGTGAGTGTATTTGTGTGAGTGTGTGTTTATATGTGGGTGTGTGTGAGTGTGTGTTTATATGTAGGTGTGTGTGTGTGACGAGAGCGCGTGCGGTGGGAAGCAGCTGTTTCCGGTTGGGCGGCACCTGTACTGTAAGCGCCAGACTTGAATCTCCCGCTTGTGTGTGACTTACACACACTGTAAGTGTAACTGTGTTATTGTACATGAGCGCATGAACACAATGTCTCCTGCAGCTAAGAGAGCTTGTCCCAGTCCGCTGAATGACAGTCTGCAGAAGAGAATTACACGTGTTTCTGTCGAAGGAAACATCGGTGAGTTTTCTTCACTATATGAGCGGATACAACATCTGCACGCAACAGATTGATCTCAATATAAATGATGATGATCATTTGCTGTCATGTACTGTTGTCTGATATTCTGGGTGTTTGTCAGATGTTTAAACCTGTTTTGTTTATAAAATGCAACAGTCTTTTTATTTATTTATTTTAAATTAACTTTTTTATTCGTAATTCGTGTCGTGTACAGCGGAAGTCCGCTTGTTTGCATTATAAGACGTTTCGCTGCGGTTATTGAGGGATTATATTCGCTGGTCATTTATTCTCACAGAATTTGTCTCAGTGTTTTAATCTGGATTAATCTGTTTTCTAGCGGCGGGGAAATCCACTTTTGTTCGCCTGTTAGGGGAGCATGACAGGGAATGGGAGGTAGTACCAGAACCCATCGCTAGATGGTGCAACATACTAACTCAGCACGAGGAGCACGAGGTGCAGTCTCACCCTCTCTCTGTCTCTCTCTCTCTCTCTCTCACACACACACACACACACACACACAAGAATCTGTTGGATTTTAAATAATAAACACATACTGTATTTAACCAAATATTCCCTTGACAATATTGAGAGTAACGTAAAATTGCCAAAACATTCTCAGAAAAGTGGTGTCAGTTTGCAGGTGCTGTGGTTCTGATATGTTGACACATTGCTGTACGTTACGTGTTTATGAGACTCCCTCTGTTTGACAGACAGGCTTGTAATCTACAGCTGTGATAACAGTCATGGCAAGAGTGTCGTGCCCATGAGACTCAACAGAGGGTTCAGAACAACTGACACACAGCGCACCTGTTCTCCACACTTTTATGTTGACTCAGTGGATATGAATGTCCAGGTTGTGGGTTCAAATCCCAGGAAACACTGAGAACTGATGAAGCGTGTGCCTGTAACGTTCTTTAACAGCACACGCCAAATGCGTCAATGCAAATATAAGCACGTTTGTATGCAAATGTCCCGGATCACACAGCACTTCTGCTGTCACAGTCATCCGCTGGTTGTTTGAAGTTAAAGGACGCATTTAAAGATGAAGTCATATGTGGATCTCTGACACTCTGAAATAATGTTGTCATTAACAGGTGCTTTTAAATGTGTTATTTCTGTATTAACCAATCAGTGTCCAGGACTGGAATGACTGTCTTCAGATTGAGAACAAGAAACATGAGATGAGTGATGATAGTGCAGTTTTTCAGTTTTCACGCGTGTGTTTACAGGAGTTGAGCACCTCTCAGAAAAGTGGAGGAAATGTTCTTCAGATGATGTACGAGAAGCCCGAGCGCTGGGCGTTCACCTTCCAGAGCTACGCCTGCATGAGTCGCGTCCGATCCCAGATCAGATCTCAGCATGAGAAGCTGCTGGAGGCGGAGAATCCCGTGCAGTTCTTCGAACGATCTGTGTACAGTGACAGGTGAGAGTGAACGTGACAATGAGTGTGTGTGTGTGTGTGTGTGTACTTGTGCTCATTTGTAAAAATTATATATATAAATGTTTTTCTTTAACTGTTCAAATGTTTTCTGTCAGAGTTAGTCTATAGAGTTAGTCTATAGAGTTAGTTATATAGTAATTATAATTACTTGCATATATGAACAATTCATGTCTGTGGTATGTGGCACGTATTTAGATATGTAAGTAAATGTGTGTGTGTGTGTTTTGCAGGTATATCTTTGCCTCTAATCTTTATGAGAGCGAGTGTGTGAATGAGACGGAGTGGGCGATCTATCAGGACTGGCACAGCTGGCTGCATAAACAGTTTGGTCGACACATTGAGCTGGATGGCATCATTTACCTGCGGGCAAAGCCAGAGGTACCGTTACGTGTGCGTTTGACACTTATAGTGCTCCTAAAGCATACACAACGTGTTTCATTTAGTTTTTTGGCTATATATTCTCTTGGACTGGAACCCATGAGCTGAGCGCACACACACACACATCTTCTTGTGGTGTGTTTTCAGAGATGTTTGGAGCGACTGCATCTGAGAGGGAGAGAGGAGGAACAGGGAATTCCACTGGAATATCTGGAGAAACTCCATTATAAACATGAATGCTGGTTACAGCACAGAAACATGAGGTACCCCACACACACACACACACACACACACTCTCCAAACACACTGTCAGTACAGACTCACTCTCACACCCGTGTGGACACACTCCACTGAATTAGTTTCTTATCATCCTGATTCATGTAAAAGTTTAGGCCTAAATGCTTAAATATGTTTGATTTGCATAATTCCCATATGTCATAGTTCTAAATAATTTCTGTTTTAAAACAGAAAATACAAGTGATAAAGAATAAGGTGGTGTGTCTAGACGTTTTACTGGTAGTGTGTATAAACATACAGTACAGTGTACATCTGAAGTGTGTGTGTGTTCAGTATGGAGTTTGACTATCTGAATGAAGTGCCAGTTCTGACTCTGGATGTCAATGATGATTTCAAAGACGACGACATCAAGTGTTCTGATATGATCGAGAAGGTACCACACACACACACACACACACACACTTGATGTATCTCTACATGCTCTGATTGCGTCACACAGTCCTTACTTAGTCCTTATGACACTGAATTACTCTGAATTCACACTGACTCCAGATCTTGATCTAGATCAGGTGGCTTCAGTAATAAATCAGGTGAGACATGAGTTCTGTTGTTGTTTAGAAATCTTGTTTCATTTATTTTGTTTTTCTTCTCAGGTGAAAGACTTTCTTAGCACTCTGTGACTGAAGATCAAATTGTTTGATTGAAAAACTGAGTGTTGTTGTGTTTTTGTTTGTTTCTTTGTTGTTTTTATTTTTTTGGTTCTGACTTATGAATTAAATGCTATATGATGGTTATTTCTTTCTAAAGAAAACCTGTCTTCTGTCATCACATTTGTCGGATAGTTTTAATGATCTGTAATAACATAATGTCCTCCGATGTGCTGTAATATGTCAAAACAGTCAGTTGGTGGCGCAGTTGGACACGTCATTAAAAAACGTCAATGAGAAACATTATTCTGTATGTGTGGATGGTAATGATTTCTCATCATAAATGACGAAGAACTGAGAGTGTTTCTCTGTTGTTACTCAACAGCACTTTCTTAACAAAAACAGAATTATGAAACCGGTTAAACTTGATTACATTCTTAGAGTTTTACTAGATGTTGTACAATATTTGTGTGTCTTAAAATATCAGGAACAGCTTTACCCTTAAGGTGAAGTTATGGAACAGTTATGGAAATTACATTAAAATCATTCTTGGAATAATTGATGGAAATGTCTATTTCTATAGAAAATTCATTTGTGTAGTTTTGCTTTCCGTTTGGGGACGGAGAGCCAAATGCTGCAACAGTTAAAATATCAGTGCAGTTTTATCTTCTGTTTTTATCAGTCATCACAAACTTCTGAAAACCAAGAATGTTGATTTGAATGTTATCATTTATTCCTGATGGATTGTTCTTTTATCCTTCATCTTATAAGTAGTCAGAATTTCAACTTTTGAAGAGTTCTGTTCTGTTTCTATAGAATTTACTTACATGTTTTTTTCACTTTGTCATTTAAAAGCAAAAATAATATTTTTCTGCTGTTTTAAAATCAGTTGTCTTACAAACTAAATGAAGTTCTTCTGAAAGGTGATCAGTTGGCGTTAATATTGTGTGTTTGTCAGAATTCATTCTGTGTATTTGAGGAAAAGAGTTTCTGTCAGAATTTGCTTGATTACTTCGAGTTAATTTGATTAGTGACTTTTATGTAAATCTTTTCTTTGTAATGCCAGTACAGTAAGTTTGTTTTTTCATTAAATTGTATTTGACATTTAAATTTACGTTTTTAATCCTTTTTGTTTGAATCCAAGTCCACATGGACTCATGCTTTAAAACCCTGTGTGTGTGTGTGTGTGTGTGTGTGTACTGTATATAGGTTGTATTATGTAATGAATTTGTTTAACGCTGCTGTGTCATATAGCAGCATAAAAGAGAATCTTATATTTCCAGTCTCTAAAGCTTGTGTCTTAACTAGTGTGCTGAGTGTGTTAAGTATGAAGGATGCAGGTGTTGAGTGTGTTGAGTATGAAGGATGCAGGTGTTCAGTATGAAGGATGCAGGTATACAGTGTGTTGAGTGTGTTGAGTATGGAGGATACAGGTGTTGAATATGAAGGATGCAGGTATACAGTGTGTTGAGTGTGTTCAGTATGAAGGATGCAGCAGGTATACAGTGTGTGACCTGCGCGTCTCTGCCTCTCGCTGCTGGCGTCACGCGGGAGGAGGGCGAGATCTTTAAATATGGAACGCGACGCGGACAGCTTAACGCGCAACGTGAAGCGTTTTCCAAGCGCACCGACAGTTTGCGAGTCTGTTGCGTTATGACTGCTGGGCTGTTTACATGTATTGCAGTTATCAGAGTCAGTGAAATAGATCTGGCTCCGGATGAACACAAGAAGTGAAGCGTTCATGTACGAGTGAACGCGCTTCTGTTGTCACGCACTCGCGCGGGTTGTGAAAGTCTTTCTGAAGCCCGCACGCGCTTCAGGATCTCCTGTAGAAGACGACACGCACCGCAGCTTGAAAATGAGCGACAAAATCAAGTGAGTACTCTTACTGTCTAACCCATATTTAGAAATGATATCCAGACCGCGTCTATTTACACGTGGAAATTGTGCTTAACATCTTTTCCATCGTGCGTTCGTTCTGTTTCTTGTCCAACAAGTGATGATGTCATTCAGTCCCTCAGGACAAGACGAATGTTTGTGGTGAGCGCTTCTAATTTCAGCGACGAAGCTTATTATCTATTTACTCAGTTAACTGTACTTTCACATGTGTCTGACAGCTGGTGAACTCGTATTCAACACACAGACTGTCCAAACTGCTGTCAGTGTCATGGTTTTTGAAGGGTTCTCCGCCGTGCCAAGCACACGTCCAATCTGATAAAAGTTCTTACAGAAACCAAAAGGGTTAACAGTGATGACATTGTGAACCTTAAAAGGTTCCACTAGGACCTTTGAGAACGCTTTGTTCTGATGTCAGAACGTAGAAACCAATGCACATATCTAAAGAATCAGACTCAAGAACCCTGAATGTGTCTTAGCTGATACCAGGAACCGCTGCAGAACCTTTGCTTGTAAAAGTGCAGTGTAACTGAATGTAGTACTTCAGGGGACTCCAGGGACCACGAGAGAGTTCCAGTTGCATGATGAGTTTATTCTGGTGATTTTAAGGTTTCTTCCAGGCTGCACTGGTTTAAGTCTTTTTAGTCCAGTAAAGATGTCATTAAACAATACAGCTGTCTGCAGGCATCAGATATTTAACCAATAGAGAATGAGGGTCTAAGAGATGAGGATGTGACTTGATCATGTGACATTTTTTGTCTTGTTGCATTTAGTTTCAGTTCAGAATTTTCTCCCACCAAGTTTTTAACTATGTACAAAATTTAACACATGTCAGCTGTTGAGCTGTGTACAGTAACTGACATTCATACACACACACACACACAGCACAGACATCACCTGCAGACACACACGCACACACACACACACACACACACACAGCACAGACATCACATGCAGACACACACACACACACACAGCACAGACATCACATGCAGACACACACACACACACACACAGCACAGCACAGACATCACATGCAGACACACTTCCTTGTAGTTACTTGACCTGCGCAGGTGTTGCGAAAGCAGCTTTTGTATAAGAACTAAAGGAAGATGCAGTCACAAATGAATTTTCTCAAAACAGAATCATTTCTGTATTAATAAGCTGTGACTTGATCTAAGACAGTTATTGAGACATATCTGCTGGGAAACATTCCTACAGTGGAAATCAGTAAAAACGAACTGTATGTGTTTATGATGTTAAACATAAACCAGCTTTAAAGTGTAAATCAGCCTTTTATAGAAAGATTTCCCCAAAAACTGTTTTAAGCTGTTGTACAACTAGACAGTTTGTTGGGTTCCAGGTGTCTCCAGCACACGAATGCACCAGTTAAACTTCTGAATCTTTTCATTAGATTATTATTGTTTGTACGCTGTGCACTGATGAGTCACACAGTAGTTTAAAAACTGTGTTCTTCATAACAGCTAAACCGTCTGCTTTGTAGTGTGAGATTTGCACCCCAGGGTTTCCTCTGTCTGAGCCTGAACTTTATAAACAGTGTTCCACCCTAAACTCAACCAGTAACTTAACACTAGTCATGTCAGGTTTAACTCAGGAACTAGGTTCAGTCACAGTTGTGGCATATTGTGGTATTTCCACAAGCACCCAATTAAACCACCTCCCCTCCCTCAGCACCAGATCCCAAATAACCTTTGACCCCAGAGAACTTCCTGAAGGGTTCTGCAGCTGTTGAACTAACACCTTGTTGCCTGTGTGACTGATTCCCTCCAGGAAGCCTCACAGCTCTGAAGGTCATGTGATATTGTCATATGTGATATTGGCATATGTGATATTGGAGAACATGTTCCTGTCAGGTATCGGTGTAAATGTCAGAATCCCTCTGGTTGTTTTCTTACTCGTTTGTTTACGTTTGTTTCATCTGTTCTGTGAATTGTATACGAGCAGAAGTTGTGCATGAGTGAATGTGTATTTTTACTTTTGCAACATGACATTCCTTTGAACAGATCTTATGATCTCATTTGTAAGATATGTTTAATGCATCCATTGTCTGTATAAGTAGCATTTAAACATATTTCTTAACTAATATCACCAATAGTTCTATAACTAATAGTTTAGGACACAAAGAATCAAGAAGTTCCATTTACATCATGTAGATTTATTGTGATTAGATGTAAATACATAAATACAATTGTCCTGTTTCAGTAGCTGTACAATGGAAAGATTTGATCACTTCATCAACATCTGTTAAACACATCTGTTTTCCACTGGGGAGAAATAAACTGCAGTTAGTTTGGAATCACACACAGAATGTTGGTTCATTGCCAAAAGTTTGATTGTCAAATGCTGTTCCAGTATTTCATGTACATGATATTTCTGTACACCTTTTAAATATGTTTTTGTTTTAGTGGCAGGATTTCAAGATGAGAGTTAGAAACATCACAATATGACATCATAATAACATGACAAATATTTGTGTACAATCTCTGGAGATCTCTGCATGATCTTAAATATTTCGCCTGAGAATCAGTGTATACAAATGGAGACTTTTGCTCAGATCTGCTTCTCAGATTTTGACCTGAGACAATCACTCCTGTCTCAGAGTCTCAGAACAGCAGAGGAAAAGTCAGAAATCTTAATTCAAACTAAAATATTTCTCATACTGATGAACCAGACCAATAAATAATCATTAACAGAATAAAACTCGTAAACACCCAAAATAAACAGAGGGGCAGATTTATTGTAGTGTCTCTGTTCCAAAAAATGAAAGCACCAATCTGAATTTACAACCTTCTCTTGCGAGTTCTTAAGAACCCTTTGTGTACAGTGTGAGACATGTGAGGACTTGAACTGAAGACAGCTGCTTCAGGAGAAATATTGTTCTGAGAAATGAAACATGTGTACTGTGTAGAGTCTGCTGGGTTCTGGTTAATGGTTCTGCTGGTTCTTTTCTGTAGAATGGAGGATGAGGCTGTGGTGGACCGAGGGGCGTCTTACATCAAACATGTGTGTGAGGAAGAAGTTGAGGGTAAGAGACGTGCACACGCACACGCAAACATACACATGATCTGTGGTGTCACAGTGGGTTAGTTACTGTGGATTGAATTTTACACTCACTGTTCACCACCATATCTCTCTCTCTGTCTCTCTCTCTCTCTCTCTCTGTCTCTCTCATTTACTCTCTCTCTCTCTCTCTCTCTCTCTCTCTCTCACTCACTCATTTACTCACTCTCTCTCTCTCTCACTCACTCTCCAGCTGTTTTCTTTATTTGTATTGTTGCAGTGGAGTAATTTGTGTCTGAGGGCAGGGCAGGATTACAGTGGTACAGATGTAACAAACCAGAGCTTTATACATGAAGAAATTCACACACACACACACATTTACAGGGTTGAACTCCATAAACAGCTGTGGCCAGTGACCAAAATGAACTTTTGACCCCACCTGTCAATGGCGAGTGCCTTGAGAACATGTACCAGCCACACAACTGTTTAGTTTTTTATAGAACTATTATGTGTGTATGAAACAGAAGCAGTTTTCACTATTGTTTCACTGTTTCTCTCTCCCACCCTGCACTGAACTTTTCGGCCCCCTCCGGCCCTCACACACACATAACACACACACATAACACAAGATAAATGTATTTGTTTAAATACAAACCTGAGAGGAATGAAAGAGTGAGGGATGGTGAAGGTTTCTTGAATGATAAATTGTTGTGTTGGTAATTATATTGTGTGCGTGTGAGGAAAACACACTGTTCTCTGTTACTGTATCTGCTTCCTGGAGATGTTGATCCATTTCCTGATTGGTCAGTTATACAGGAAGTTGTTGGCATTTATCTAGAATCTAGGGGTCAGATCTTTCCCTCAGGAAAATACACACACAAAGTGAACTTGTTTGTGAACTGTACTTCTGTTGGTTTTGGTCATTGGTTTTATAAAGCATCCCTCATTTCATGTATGTACATGTGCAAATATCTTAATCACAAGATTAAGATCTCTTTATTTATGACTTATTCAATACCTTGAGTCATTTGATTGTGCTTTTAGCTTTTGTGTGTGTGTGCGTGTGTGTGCACAGGTCATCACACAGTCTACATTGGTGTTCACGTGCCTAAGAGTTACCGTCGCCGACGACGACATAGACGACGGACCAGTCACAAAGAGAAGAGAGAACGTGTGACAGAAAATGTGAGTGACAAATCGGACGCTGAGAATGCAGATGACCCCACCTCCAGCATCCTCAAACCACTGAGTAAGTGACACGCCCCTTAAATATAAACAAAATACCCATCATGCACTCTGTCTGTTCCTGTATTTTCAGATTTTAACATCTGAAGATGAATCTTTGGCCACTGATACTACTTCAAAATTGTTTCAAGAGCTTACACCAAATGTGTTAACTATTGATGCTATTTGAGATGTGTGCCAGCCATCTGGAGTATGAGGCAGTAATGAGGTGGAGTATGAGGTTGTGAGGTGGAGTATGAGGTTGTGAGGTGGAGTATGAGGTTGTGAGGTGGAGTATGAGGTTGTTTTCTGTGCACACACAAAACAATAATTGTCAGGATTCATTTCCTCATTTAGATGTGACTGTGTTTCCGTGTCTGTGTGGCCAAAGAAATGAGACATGCATACTTCTCCTGGTTAAATATTTCCAGAGAGATATTTTCATGTGGCTGAACAGGTGTTTTATTGCTTCACCTATTGTACAGTATATGATGTGTGTGACATCAAGAAACATTTTAAAGGGACGGTTTATAGTTTGCATGAAAATTTATGACAGTAAAAACCAACATCCATTTGCCTTCTTCAGTTGTGTTTTACAGATGTAGACTCTGAGGGGAGATAACTACAGCCCGCATCAGTATTTATACAGTGATTAACAGTACAGTAAACATATATACAGTTCATACATCAGCTTGTTTACAGAAAGGTCACAGGGGTGAGCCAACAGTGACAACCCGTTGGGTTTTGGGTGAACTGTCTCTTTAAATAAATAGAAACTCAGACACACTTGCTTTTGCCGAAACATCAACCAGACGTTCTTAAAAGAGCGGAAAGAAGCGATAATTCACAGACCTTGAGAGAAATCCAGGATGTTATAAAGAAGGAGAGAATGATTGTACATGAATCAACAGAGAAGAGATAAAACAGATTTCTGACAGCCTCACTGGAAGGTCTTTTATCTGTATGTGCAAGTCTCTCCCAACCAATGACACAGCTAAAAAGAGTCCAAACAAACAAGAGCACAGTCAACTGTCTGTGCTTATCCTTCCTGCTTCCCCCTCTCTACCTCTCTCTCTCTCTCTCTCTCTCTCTCTGTCTCTGTCTCTGTCTCTGTGTTGTATTTTCTGTAGTTTATATTAAACGATAATGTGAGAAAGCAAGACTTCATACATGAGGTTTCTGTGTTAAATGTACAAACATTCAAACACAGTGAGTTTGTGCTGTGGATTTGTGCTTGAATCTAGTCAAAACATGTTAAGCAATAGTGGTCAGCTAATTGTGATAATGCAGCTGGTCGTTGTTTGTGTATGCTAGTGGTGTAGTGTGCAACGGGTAATTTTAGTTACCTGTGGTGAAAGGCATTAACTGTAAGCCCAGGTTAAGAGGCACAGAGCCAAACACACTGGAGGGATGTTTTAGTCTTGTGCTCTTCAGTGCACAGTGGCTTTATTTATTCCTGAAGGGCCATTTTGACAACTGAGGAGGAAACCAGCCGCCCAACGTTGGCTAGCGTAGCTTAGATTAGCATGCATAAAATTAGAGTGACCAATCAGAGGCTCTCGTGTTGAAATTCACCACACTGATGTTTTCTTGTAATGACCTCCCTGACAAGTTTCTGTTGAAATATTCATTTACTTTCCAGAGAAAGATTTTCACCTGAAAATCATCCTGCCCATGTAGAGAATCAAGTCTTTGTCACTGAGAAAGGTGTGGTGCGAGAAAACAGAGTCATTTATTTATTTAAAAACACATTGGCCTCTCATATACACTGTTTCATGTCTGGAGTCGGCTGGAGTTTCTTCTTGTCTTGTCTTTGCGTGGCGTGACAGCTTCCCTGTGAATTCTGTTAGCTCAGCTTGTCATCAGATGCTTAGTTATCTTATTTCTGTACGGGAACTACAGTCTCACTTCCTGAACAGCGGCTGTCAGAAACTCTTCAGCATAATGTTTCATAAAACCTCAACAGGAAATCACCTCACTGTGTAAACACTACAGTGCTGTTATTGTAAATGCGGATTTATGACCTAGTTCTAGACCTATTAAACTTCAGATCTAGACGAGATCTAGATGCAGCCTATTGTTTGTGGTCAGGTGACCTTCCTCAATCCTGATTGGTTGTTTTCTCCTCAGTCTCTCCAGCAGCAGAGCGGATCCGCTTCATTCTGGGGGAGGATGACAGCGGCCCGCCCCCGGCTCAGCTCTTCACTGAACTGGATGAACTGTTAGCTGTCGAGGGTCAAGAGATGGAGTGGAAGGAAACTGCCAGGTGATGCTTTGTGATGTCAGAAAACACGATGATGCCCCAGAAAGTTGTTTTCAGAGTTGCTAGCTTAATTCTTGTAGTCATTTAAGTCCCGGACGTAATTCTGCACAGAGAGAAATCTTTCTATCATCTCCACAAATACAACAGAAGTATTCAACACACATGTCATTTTCAGAGCTCATGAATTTAATGTGGCACATGTCTGTTATTAGGATTCCTGAGTGTGTGTGTGTTTACCTGACGTGCTGGTACAGTAGAAAAGCCTTCTAGAACGATCAAGCAGAACATACCACTGGAAACTTACAAACAGTGTGCTTAACTTCTGGAGAAACAAAGTGAAGGACTGATGTCAGTAAAAGCAAAGCAGCAGTCAGTTTGATTTTATTTCCTGTGTGATAGTGGGGAGCTGATGAACTACAATACAGTACAGTACAGTACAGTACAGTACAGTAACACAGTACAGCTGTGTTAAAGTTCCTGATTTCAGTGCTTTAAAAGTGTTGTATGTGTGTTTCTCAGATGGATCAAGTTTGAGGAGACCGTGGAGAAGGGTGGAGAACGCTGGAGTAAACCTCATGTGGCCACGCTCTCTCTCCAGTCACTGTTTCAGCTGAAGAGCTGTATAGAGAAAGGAGCCATCATGCTGGACATGGAGGCAAACTCACTGCAGCAGATCGTCGGTAAAGCCTTAGTTCAGCAAGTCAATAACACATTCTTCAGCAAAGACAAAAAACTCATCTAGAAAAGTCAAAACTGAAACCGGAGACCTTTAAGCATCTGATGTTGATCTAAGTTCCTGTGACATCAGACTGTAAAAATTCTGCCTTTTGGTTCTGAGTGGAATTGGTATTTGTAAAAGACGACATGAGCTCATGGGACAGCTGCTGTCTGTCCTCTTTCAGAAATCATCACACAGAATCAGATTGAGAGCGGGCAGCTGAAGGCAGATCTGAAGGAGATGGTCATGTACACTTTGTTACGGAAACATCGTCACCAGACCAAGAAGTCCAACCTGCGTTCCCTGGCTGACATCGGCAAAAGTGTGTCGAGTGCGAGTCGTCTGTTCAGCAGTCAGGAGAACGGTAACTGACTCTCTCAGCACTTATCTGTTTAATCTGTCAGCCTCTCTCTCTCTCTCTCTCTCTCAAGGTTGCTTTCAAACATAAACCTACTTGTGGGTATTAACCATATTTGCAAACTGCAAAATTACATATCTTGTAAAAGTGATCACATGAGGTGCGTCAGTAAATACCACAAATGTGCTGCTTATACTGAAGTGTCATGTCAGAAACTGGTGCACACTTGTGTCTTAAACAATCATTATTTCTCTAGTGTTTGGGAGTAACTGATGGAAGTACACACACAGTTTCAGTAGTGTGTCAGTAGTTAAGATGTTTACGAAACAGTGACATTTTCCAGTGTTAAGCTAATATTTCTATATTTAGTGAAAGTGCAGCATGACAACACTGTCACATGCTGCTGTTTTCAACTTCATTATTTAAAGAAACATTTTATATTTACCTGTTTTATTAGTTTAACGTCAGTATTCAGTGAATATAAATCTGTGCTCATTAAGATCCTCATTGTGTTTGTGGCACATAACTACTGTGTCAGTTACATCATCAGACAGTTGTGCATGTGCTTCAGTGTGCTGCAGTTGTTGTGTTGGAAACAGTTGCTAAGTGCTTCACTATTAGAGAAGCTGAAGTGTATTTGTCGATTGTAGCTTCAGAAGTTCCAGTTTTAAAGCAGCTTCCCAACACTGTTCATCTTCTCAAAAAATGTCTGATGTGAATCTGAAGCGGATGTCACTCTAGAATCAGTTTCTCCTGCTCTGATGCTTCATTTTCTCTCTCTGTTTCTTCTTCCTTCTCTTGTCTTGAATGCCATGTGTGCGCCTCTGTTGCTGTCTCTTTCTGTTTCTGTGTGTGTGTGTGTGTAAAGCACGGTTCTCTCGATTACTCTGTGCCCTGCTTTACAACCCAGAACCTGATGAGCAAATTCAGATGCAGAGAATCAACAGCACTTCTCTGTAAGTCTGTAGCTGAAGATCCACACTCACTCATGCTACACTGTTCCTCTGTAAGTTTGTAGCTGAAGAGCCACACTCACTCATGCTACACTGTTCCTCTGTAAGTCTGTAGCTGAAGATCCACACTCACTCATGCTACACTGTTCCTCTGTAAGTCTGTAGCTGAAGATCCACACTCA
>JAZGTI010012234.1:0-15905 GCA_036877585.1 Botia kubotai | reverse complement strand
GCTTCATGTCTGATTCACTAAAGACTTTGCCGAGTGCAAATCACAGAAATACAATTTATTAACACTCATATTTCTAAAAGGTGCTACACACATAAATGTGAACTGAAGTTATACAGCAGATACTCTGATATATCCCAGCTAACAGTTTGAGGGTGTAAGAACGTTTCCCTCAATTTCCTTCAATTTCTCAACGTTTTGAGAAGTTAGCTGGCATGTGTGTGTGTGTTGAATGACATTTCATAGACAAACGTGTCTCACAGATGAAATCTTCCTCTCGTGTCTGCTGCACACACACAATTTATCTCTCGATTTGTTTCGCCACAAACCGTTCACTTTTGCTTGACCTCTGACCTTCTGCTTTGCAGTTTGCTGCAAAAACTCAACTGTGTGTTAGTAAACATTCAACACTGACGTTTCTTCATGGATTCCGCTCTCTCTCTCTCCCTCTCTTCATCTCTCTCCCTCTCTTCATCTCTATCCCTCTCCTCTTTCTGTCTCTCTCTCTCTTCATCTCTCTCTCGTGTATCTCTCTCTTTCTTTATCTCTCTCCCTCTCTTTATCTCTCTCCCTCTCCTCTTTCTGTCTCTCTCTCTCTCTCTCTCTTCATCNNTCTCTTTATCTCTCTCCCTCTCCTCTTTCTGTCTCTCTCTCTCTCTCTCTCTCTCTCTCTCTCTTCATCTCTCTCTCTCTCTCTCTGGTGTTCTCAGAGCGTTTGGATCTGGATGATCCCGAGTGGGAGGATGTTCACGTCATCACCGGCGCTCTCAAGCTGTTCTTCAGAGAACTTCCAGAACCTCTCATACCGTACAGGTTCTTCCACGACATCGTCCAGACTGTCAGTAAGTGTCAAACACACAGAATACAGTTCCAGCCAACAGGAACCTTCTCAGAATGCTGGGTAAACGTTCTCTAAACGTTCTCTAAGAGTTCTCTCAAAGTTATAAAAAATCGTTCTTGCAGTAACATTAGTGGAATGTTTTTAATGTTATATATCATAGGTCAAAATGTGAAATGTTACTCTGAAGTTGTTAGCACAACGTTTTATACACATTACAGAATGTAAAAGTTTAAAATTAGATTCTTATAACCAAGCAATAACATTTGTCATGGAAATGACAGGGAAACATT
Source organism: Botia kubotai (assembly GCA_036877585.1). Lineage (NCBI taxonomy): Eukaryota > Metazoa > Chordata > Actinopteri > Cypriniformes > Botiidae > Botia > Botia kubotai. The sequence goes on along the minus strand of JAZGTI010012234.1, from coordinate 14,777 downwards.
CTTACAAGCTAAAATTGTTCGCTGGAAACCACAATAGAGGAACAGAGAGAGATACAAGACAAGTGACGCATGATAACGAATCTTATGCTGCTAATGTGTGTTTATAGAAATATCTGATTACCTGGAGAAGGTGGACAGACTGAAGCTGCTGGTCCTCAGCCTTCCTCCACCAAACCATGACACCTTGAAGCACATGATACATCACCTGACACGGTAAACATGCGAACAGCACACCTGCACTACCAGCCAAATGTTCAGACACACAAAACACACGAGTTCAAAATGAAAATGTAGAGCTGAAGCAGATGAAGGATGACCAGTCAAAAAGTGTCCAGCACAAACGAGATCTCCTTCAACAGAATTTAAATTAGGCAGAGGCTAGCAATAGCAAGCTAGCTTTGAAAGCATAAGATTCGGGCCGAATGCAATGATTGGACAAATATTTTATGGTCCTGCGCATTCCCCAAAAGATGAATAAATATATTTAGAGCACTTTACTTGTTAAGAGACTTTCAACCAAAATAATAAAAAATGTTTCTAGTAAAAAAAATAGCCCAAAGTATATCCCAGAATGCCCCGCATGCAGTCGGTTTAGAGAATGCAATTGACAGAATTTGGTCACTAGAGGGCGACATTTCCTCTCATTACAGAGTCTCTGTAATGAGAGGGGGAGCAAGTGAGACTTGAGCGCTGTAATACAAATGTTACGCTCCTAAAATAAAGATTTCAAAGAGTTTGTCTGATGTCACAGGAGAACATTTTAAAGTTCTAAGAAAAAGTCTACAGAGCGATGTCCAGGAACTTTAGATCAACCAGGCTGATCGAAATAACTTACAATGAATATCAAAACCTCTGTTTTATTCTCCAGAGAGCCTTAAAACAACTCAAGAGACCTTTACAGCCAAAAATCAGTCTTGATGCTGTTATTGTATTTACTGATCTCGTTCATGTCTCGACTGTTTCTCAAAGACAGAAATAAATTTATAATTTAGAGACTGAAGTCTCCTGCTTCTCAGATCTTCTCTAGTAATCTCACACATGTCTCATGACACACACTGCTCAGAGCTGCTAAGACATCAAACTTTGAAATCTTAAGAATCGTGCTGTCCACCTTCATTTTATACTTCAGAAACAACCGAGACAAAGCTGATACTTGTAACCGAGAACCCAGCAAACAGGGAACATTCTCAGAACGCTGGCTAACATTGGTTCTCTCTGTTATCAAATACGTTCTTGCAGTAATGTTAGTAAAACACCTTTTCAATGTAATTTATCGTCAAAAACGTTATCTTTAAGTTGTTAGTGTTTCAAAACAAATGTTTTAAAAATGTTACAGAATTTAAAAAACGTTTGAATAACCAAGCGATAATGTTAATACAATGTCAAAAAAAGGGACATTTTGGACGTTCCTAGAACTTTCAAAACAACATTTTTAACATGTTTTGGTACTTGATGGAAACGTTAGGGAAACGTTCCTACAACCTAAAATTGTTAGCTGGGAACTCCATTAGCTTTCTTTAGCAGTGAAGCAGTAACGTTTCTCTGTGATCTACTAGAAGATTCTCCACACACGACTGCTGGACGGTCTTCCATCCCTGCTGTTCTCTGCTCACTCTCTCTTTCTCCTCTTTAATGTGGAAGTTCTGAGCGGTTGCTGTTTGGATCAGCGGTTAAGCGGGAAAGCCGCTTTTAGCCGAATTCCTCATGCTGTGATGTTAACTCCTTCCTGTCTCATCCAGACCTTTAACCCTCTGGTGCATGATTTTACCTGAGGAGATAGATCAAAGACTGTGAATGAAACCAAGTGAATCTTGAATCATCTGTAGGCAGAACAGAGTTTCAGTTTGTGCACATTTTCTAGTAATCATGGCAGACATGGAGCGTTCGCCGAACGTTGGCTAACATTCTCTAAAAGTTCCTTCAAAGTTCTCAGAGAAAGTACTTGCAGGAATGTTAGTGGAACGTTTATTTAATGCTATATATCAAGTGGAATGTTCTGTAAAACGTGTCAGAATTAGAAAAATGTTTGAATAACGTTCCTATAAACTAGCAATAAGGGTCATACAACATCTAAAAAACTGGACACGTCGAACGTTCCTAGAACATTCAGAATAACATTTTAACGTTTATGTTACTTCATGTAACTATTAGGGAAACGTTCTTACAACTTAAAATGGTTAGCTGGGGAAGTGATTCACAGATAATGGTTATGACTGTACGTACATACAGCTGCTTGAGTCTGGATGGTGCAGTCTCAGCGTTTTTCAACTGTTTTATTGCTACGAATGTTTTGGATTTATGTATTGAGATCATTTTATGCAGGATGAAAGATTGATCCGTGCAGTGTATCTGCTCTCTGTTCAGGGTCATGCAGAGTTCCGACAGCAATCGCATGACAACACAGAACATCGGAATTGTGTTCGGACCGACACTGATGCGACCGGAGAACGAAGGAGGAAACATGGCCATTAACATGGTGTATCAGAACCAGGCCATCGAGCTGCTGTTGAGCGAGTACCAGAAGATCTTTGGACCCGAGCCGGTGAGCTCTTACTGAACATGAGCAGAGGGACAGATGACTGAGACGGACCTCACGGAACCTGGACATGCTGGAGTGACACACACACACACACACACACACAGATGGGTTTGGGTTCTTCAGACAGTGTTGCTACACAAGTGGATGATCTCATGGATGTTCCTCATCTTCATCAGTCAGTCAGCAGAACCTCACGCACGCTTCTGTGATCTCATGAAAACATTTCGCCCCAAAGTTCATGTCAATTTAGAGTTTTGTTTTTGAGTTTTAATAACGAAGCACATTTTGTCCTTAAAAATCGTATTAACTTTATGAGAATTTTTCATTTTTCTCTGTGGTGATTCTCACTTCTCATGACGGCAATACAATTTTTTTAAATCAGAAAAAAGTATAAATTAACACGTTTATGTCTTATAATACTTCGCTATACACAATGGAAGTCTCTTATTTCTTTGTAAATTTGGGGTGAAATGTGACCGGACCTCTCAACAGGTTTCATGCGTTTGTGTGTGCGTGTGTGTGTTTTAATTTTAAACCATTACCCTCTTACAGCTCGTGTAAATTTAATGCACAATACAGAAGATGAAAAGCCTTCAAATAAAGCCGCACATGTCGCTTTGTAATCATAAGGTTCAGCTCAGGTCAAAAGTTTAACAAGTTTAATAGCACTCGAGTCACTTAGTCGCTTTTTAATGAAGAAATAAAACTGGTTACATTTCACTCCAAAATGTGACATAATTCCCTTTCCTTTGTTCCAGCGCGGTTTTCAAGTGTGTGTGTGTGTGTGTGTCATTTGCCTGTAAGATAGAGGAAGTTCAGAGGTATGTTTGCCACTCTCTGTGTGGGCGGAGCTCTCCCCTGCCATTTGTCCAAAATTCTGCTTTTAATAACAGAACAAAAGAAGAACTAAAAATGCATATGTTTAAAAATGTGCACCCCCCTCACGCCCCATGCCGTGGTTTGGTAATTTTATATGTACTGTGGCTTTGGCTCCAGACAAAAAGAGTGAAGCACAAGAAAGAGGGACGGCACACACAGATTTTAACGTTTGATTTTAGATATTTATTCACTTTTATTTTCTTATTATTGAAATTTTCTGCAGGGCCTCAAACGGGTTCGAGAAGGTTATCGAAAGAGCTTTAAACCCAAACAGAAACGACTGAACTTTTATAATTACACTTTATTTTTAATAATATAAAACATTCAGAACTTAAGGTGTTGTTGTCTTCCCAAGATGCTCGTTTACCTCCTAGCCAGTGAACTACCCAGCTAACAATTTTAGGTTATAAAAACGTTTCCATTAGGTAACAAAAACATTAAAATCGTTATTTTGAAAGTTCTAGGAATGTGCAAAACAGCTAGTTTTTCAGATGTTGTGTTAACATTACTGCTCGGTTATGAGAACGTTATTCAAACATTTTTTTAAATTCTGTAACGTTTTTAAAACATTCTGCTAACTTAAGAATGAACATTTTATATGTAATAACATTACAGCGAGAGAATATTTTTGATAAGTTTGAGAGAGCTTTTAGAGAACGTTAGCCAGTGCTTTAAGAACGTTCCTTGTTAGCTGGGTACATGACCCTCACAGTCTGCGGCTTGTTGGGAGACCTAACTTTGGGTCAGTGTTGAAATAATAACCTTAACAGAACAGTTCACTCAAACAATGAAACATCTGTCATGGTTTACTCACCCTCAGTTTGTTTCTGCATGATGTTCTCTTGTGTGGAACACTGTAGATCAGGAATCTCCAATCCACGTTCCTGAAGGTTCCACAAACAGACCTATCTCCAGTTTATCTCCAGCCTACTCCAACACACCTGCCTGGATGTTTCTAGCAGTTCCAGAGATCTTGATTAGCTGCTTCAGGTGTGATTCATTAGGGTCAGAGATAAACTCTGCAGGCCTGTGGACCTCGTTGGAGACCTCTGCTGTAGGTTTTCTGAAGAATGTTCTCTTTGGTCTGTTCTGTACGGGTGACCTGTAGGACTGTTGAGTCGCTTAAGAACAAAATAAAAATAAAAATCACCTTAAAATACCGCATATAACTTACAGTCTGTATTTAATGTGCTCTAAAGCCACCAGATAAGTATCATTATTTCCTGAAAGTTCACCTGCAGCTCTTAGATTTCATGCACAACATTTTCAGTTGTGTTGATGTGACCGTGTTGGCTTTCTCTTGTGTTCTGTGACAGTCAGTCATAATGGAGTGGGTGAGTAAATTATAACAGAACCGTAATATTGCAGTAAACTGTTTCTTTAAGCTTTGAGATTACAGTGTGTGAATCTCTGTGTCAGACTTCAGAATCTGTCCTCATATTGTTTGTGAAAACTGTCCCGCACTGTTAATATTTTATTCTATAATCTTTCATGTAATAAGAGCTATAATTTCTTTGTAGAATGTCTCCTCTGTTATCTAAACACAACGTAGACAACTGGAATCTCATATAATCATTCGGCATTCCTCGTCTGTCCGTAACAGCACTTACTGTACAGTTACTGTAAGCTATTGTAACTTGCTTTTTCTTCCCTCAAATTCTGTATTTTGAAATAAAAAAAAAGAAAAGCATGAAAATCAGTTTGGAAAGAACTCATTGTGTTCCTGTAGCTCAACTGTAGAATTCCTGTAACTCAACTGTAGAATTCCTGTAGCGCGACTGTAGAATTCCTGTAGCGCGACTGTAGAATTCCTGTAACTCGACTGTAGAATTCCTGTAACTCAACTGTAGAATTCCTGTAGCTCGACTGTAGAATTCCTGTAGCGTGACTGTAGAATTCCTGTAGCTCGACTGTAGAATTCCTGTAACTCGACTGTAGAATTCCTGTAGCTCGCTGGTAGAGCATTGTTTTTGCAGCGCAAAGGTTGTAGGTTCCATCCCAGGGGAACACGTGCTGATAAATTGTATACCTTGAATTTATATGTCGCTTTGGATAAAAGCATCCGCCAAATGCATTAAATGTATTTTTTTTAATCTTCTATGATAAATGCGCTTTTGTTCGCTGTGTACCGTAGTGTCACAAAATGAAATGATTCTGAGCTATGTGTCTGACTGATAGAGTGGAGAAGGCTCTCTGTGGGTTTACTCACATTAATAATGGTAAACTAGTGGTCACAACTAGCCGTTAAAATATAAACCCAGAATAACTTGTCCTTCTAAGATTTATTATTAATCAAGTTTACTTTTGCATGCATCTCTTTGCTCTGATTTTGTCACAGACACATTTGCATAATTATAATTTTAAAATTTTAAGTTTTTTTAACTCCGGCAAACCGAGAACAACATTTCAACATTGAGTAACAACGACATGAGTTTGCAAATGTGAGACGCAGCGTCTGAGCTGACGTTTGGAGGGGAGGGCGGGAATCTGCAGGTTTGAGTCAGCAGTATAGCGGGATGCCCCCTGCATACTACAATCACACCCTACACTCCACACTGCAACCGTGAATGTCATTAGAGACACTTCAAGGAAATGATTGTAATTTCTCTGAACAGCTTCAGTGGAGAGCAGCTTCTGTCAGATTCATACTCCATCTGTCCGATGAGGCGTTAGAGTAACTGAGAATGTATAAACATCACTTATTTCTTATCATGTTGGTGAGACAAATTTTATGTTTATGGAGACATGGAACGTTTAATTCAGTTTTTGATCGTGACATTTAAAAATCATGGCACAATTCAACATGCTTCGCCTTTATGAAGTGTACAGTTATGAATAAAAAAACGGTAGCTGCTGTATTGTTCAAAATATGTACAACTTTATTACAAAGGTTATGTATTAACATTTTAACAAAGCGTAGAAATTTATATAAAAATAACACTGATGGAAATAGGGCACAGTACTCGAGGGTGAAAGCGGTTTGGCTTGATTTCCAAGTTTACAGGTCAACAGAGAGAATCGAAAGTAGATTTAAAGTAGAGAAGCAGAGTGTGTATATATATATATATATATACACACACACACCATGAGCACCAGGTCTGTTTTTCTGTTAATGAAACTCTTGCATATTTAAATATATTTGCATCATCCGCCCAAATTCTGTCTGCCTCAAAATGACCTTTAATGAATTGGAGGAGCATAACAAAACCACATTATTTGGTGTATCGAAATATGTGTGCAAATATATCCTCTGCATTTCTCGACCTCATTTCCACCCTGAGTGCATAAACAACTTGTGCTAACGAAAAAGTTCAACTGGGTTTTTGAGGTTTCAGTGTTTGTTATTATCTTCCAATTTTCCAGTTGGTAGATCAGAATCGCCGTTTAATCTTTGTGCTGAGTTATAGTTCAGTCTGAGATAATTATGACATAGAAACCATTAAAGGGAGCGTACGATGCATTATGGAACCTTTTAACTAACCCCTCAACAGCTCCAGAAACACAAACGCTTCTTAAAAACTATTTTTAAATATTAGTTTTACCATCGCACAATATCGAAAGGAAAAAAACAACAAGCTTTTATATTTTGCCTAATAAAATAAAGTCTGCGTGAAGCAGAATGAAGATGTTTCGCGTTGTGTTTGCATTATTTTTAATGTTTATGAGGGTCTCATTACCGCAAACAGTATTTAACCGTATTATAGTAAAACTTTACGTTTTGTATTATTATGATAGTCTTTAAAAATGACAGTAATGACAAATGTTTGGGAGGGGTGAGAGGTCAATTGCAACCGAAAAAGCTGAACATTTTAATAGCTCTATATCATGGTTTGAAACCAATTTTTAAAAAATATAATTCCTAAATTATTTCCTTTGATATTGCGCTGAAATACGACACATTGCACGTTCCTGACCTGTTTCGCCTCATTCTCATTACCTGTTAATATCACTTTATTTATTCCTTTTTTCAATATTTATTTACTTATTTATTTACTAAAATCAGTTGCAAGCGCTTTTCACTGCCTCTGACTAATCCCGAGCGCTCCAGAGCGTCTGCAGCTCTGTGAGGAATTATAAAGTCTTGGGAGAAATTAATGTTTATGTATTTTGTGGGTTCGTCCTCAAAACACTCGGATGTCTTTGTTCACAGTCACATTATATTTGGTCTTTCTGACGCGAGGCACACGAGGTTGTTTCAAACACTAGATGAAGAAGTCCCAGAGTGTCGGTAAAACACGTGTAGACGCTGTACAGTGAATGAATAAACACTGCTGAGCATTTCTCTCTCTCTCTGTAAAACCACAACAGTGAACGTCCAGCGGTCCCCGTTCTGACAGCATGTCCCCCATTCAGATTCTCTGCAGGGATTTCAACCATTCTTCAGTAAACTAAAGCAACCAGCTCGGAGATGAAGCACTATACAGCACTATACCCAGCTAACCATTTAAAAACGTTGCGGTAACATTTCCATTGAGTGACAAGAATGTTAAAAATGTTGTTTCGAAAGTTCTGGGACGTTGTATTAATGCTATTGCTTATGAAAAACATTATTTAAACGTTTTGGTAATTCTGTACTGTTTTTTACAAGCTCCACTAACGGCTTGAGAACAATGTTTTCGACATTATATATCAGAAACGTTCTTCTAACTTTACTGCACAAATGTTTTTTGATAACTTTGAGACAATTTTTAACAAATGATAACCAACATTCTAACAACGTTCCCTGTTAGCTCGGTACAGTTTGGATATGAAGCAGAAATAAGATATCAGACTTGTGCTTGTTATGAGGGAACGCACAACCTATCCCAGAATGCACTGCAAATGACACAGTTGACTCAAAAACGATATAAAACTATTGACCTCTCTGATTGGTGGATTTGGATTCAGAATAACGAGTCGTGGAGCTCTTTAGTGGAAATTCAGCTGTTTGACTAAAACCAAATAGCGTCATTAAACAACCTCAGAGCTCGTAGTCCCCTTTGGAAAGTTTGTTACTATTAAAATGAGACGTCTACGTCTTTAAACCCGTTGTCTCACTCCATCTCAGTTCTCATGTCCTTCTGTTCTGTTGCCCCCGGGTTCTCCTCTGGTTCTCCTGCTCTCTCCTCTGAGGAGCTTCCTGTGGTTCCTCCACGTCCTGTCATCATGCCTCTATCACGGGCGTGGTTACTGAGAAAGTTCTCCTCCTCCTCCTCCTCCTCCTCATCTTCCTCCACTGGTACCTCCTCCATACTGGAGTCACTGAGATACGTTCCACTGTCCTCTAGGTGGGAGGCGGTCACTTCTGGCCCGGCGTCGGGCTCCGTGACGGGGCTCGGCGCCGCATCTTCTCCGGCTGCGTCCGGGTCGCCGTCTCGGCTGCAGAAGGCGTAGCGGTGATTCATGTGTTGCGAGTACGACCCGGAGTGAGAGAAGCGCTTGCCGCACTTATCGCACTGATACGGCTTCTCTCCCGAGTGCAGACGGCTGTGTTCAATCAAATGATGCTTGTGCTTGAAGGCCTTCTTACAGACCTGACACTCGTGAGGTCTCTTCCCTGCACAAAGACAACAACGTTAGGTTGTAAGAACGTTTCCCTAACGTTCCCATGAAGGCACAGGAATGTTAAAAACGTTCAAAACACCCCGTTTTTATGTGCTTGCGTGGTTATAAGAACCCTTGTTCAAACATAGTTTTAAGAACATATTTAAAATGTCCACTAACATTTAGAATAACATTTGGTAGATATATAACGTTGAAAAAGCGCTCCGCTAACATTACGGCAACATAGTTTTTTGATAACTTTTAGAGAACTCGTAGAGAACGTTAGGCTATGTTTTAAGAACGTTTCCTGGTAGCTGGGAACGCGTCACGGTTCTGTTCTGCTCAACATTAAGTGCTGTTCATAATCCATGTCACATTTCCAGGCATCATTCGGATATTCCACAAGGAAAACTGTAGGGAATGGAGGGATTTTGGTCACGTACCCGTGTGCTCGTATTTGTGGCGCAGCAGAGAGCTGCTCTTCTGGAAGGTCTTGTCGCAGATGTCGCAGGCGTACAACCCTTCCTCCGTCTTTTTCAGTCTTTTCCTGCCCGGGCCGATCTCTCCATCCATCCCTTCCTCCAGCAGAGACAGATACTCCAGACCTCCGCGGTTCATCGCTTCATTCTGCACAGAAAACAGAAGATATTTCTGTTCATTAACACGTGTGGGTCTACAGATTCCCATCAAAACTCAGCACAACGTGAACGCAGGTCATTCACAAAGGTTTTCTTAAAACTGCCCTTTGAGTGCCTGTTTGATATATTTAAAAACAATTTTGTAGAAATGTTGAAAGGTGGAATTAGGATGTTAACAACTGGCTAATAATTCATTTCCACACGTAGCTCAGAATATCAGAAGATATTTAATGTGGGCCTTCATATAATAGTTCCGATTTAAATGGATTGTAACTACCGCTAATGGCTTAAAGTTACAGCTAACAATTTTGGGTTGTAAGAGCATTTCCCTAACGTTCAAATTAAGTAACAAAAAACGTGTCAAAATGGATGTTTTTTAGACATTTTATGACCGTTATTGTTTGGTTATACAAATTTGTTGATGTTTTTAAAACGTCTCACTAACAATCTAAGAATTTGATGCAAGCGTTATTAGAACACTGGTCCGTAAAATTACACCAAGCACATTTTTTGATAACCTTGAGAGAGCTTTTAGAAAACATTAGCCAGCATTCTCAGAACGTTCCCTGATAGCTGGTAATTATTCAGTGTAATCAGCTATGACTAATCCTGAATCACTGCATCATAAATGCTCTGAATTCTCTGGGACTTTATTTTAGTCATGCTGGTTTGTGTAACCAGTCATATCTGACATTATTTATGCTGTCCACAATGAAACTGTGTCATGAGTGTGGTGATGTCACATTGAGTCAGCGCCCTCAGGTATGTGGAAACGGACAGAGTCTTCCTGCTCTGTGACATTTTGTGCGCAGGGAGGGGAATTTCCCTCAGTTTGTTTACAGCTCAACCAGAGGAAACAAATTCATCAAAAACTGTGACCTCAGAGGCGCTTGGATCCTGCCACACGTCTGCTGTTGCAATATGATGAGCTCTTGAATTAGGTAAGTATATGTATTTAGTAAGTACATACTTGATATTCTTCTTTTGTGACTAAGAGTGTAAAAGCAGCTCTTTGTCATTCTGATATAATTGAATTTGATTCCTTGAGTACCAACGACTCAAACAGTAAAATATACAGTTTTATATAAATACTAAAAATTTGATTTTCACGACACAGTTGTCATGGCTGAAAGGATTCAAGATAATTTGTTTATTTTGTGTTTTCTCTTTTTTGGCCAATGAATCACCCAAAATATGAGTGTGAGGAGGCAAAGAAAAGTTTGTAACCTGTGGCTTTTAGCGTAAAATGTTAAACAGGTACAATAGCACAACATTATCACAATATTATCATATGTGTAGTGCTAACACATGATTATTAGTGGTACCAATAATCATGGTTATATATGTAACAATTAATATCACAATATATAATTGGGTATATAACTGGTTTGTGTGTGTTTAAATGTGCTCCTCTTACCATCATAGAGTGCCTTTCATGCTGTATCCTCTTCAGCCAGGATTCTGACTCCGCCTCCAGCATGTACCCCACTGGAGAGAGGAACCCTGGGCTGGGTGCTGCAGGCGTGAGAGGAAGTGATGTCAGACCATTGTGTCCCATCCCCGCCAGACCGCCTGGAATGATGTGGTTGAAGAGAGGGTAGCCGCTAAACATCGAGGTCCCAAACAGAGGCGATGCTGCATAGGCCCCGCCCACCTGCTGCTGAGTGGGTGAGGTCAGTCTCTTGAACATGTTCTCATTTTCGCGCCGCTCTCTCTGCGGTGAGAAACCGTTACGAGTTTGATCTCTGGATTCCTTCGGCACACCACATGCGGAATGTGATTTGGGAATGGAGAGATCCAAAGGTTCACTCTGAACGCCCCCCGAACCTGACGCCAGGATCCGATGGCTCTTTTGACCTGGAGGTGTGGAACTGTTGGACAGGTCCAGGCAGGGAGGAGAGCTGAACTTGGAGGAGACGGTGTGCTGCCGTTCAGATATCGTGGGTGACGCTGGTTCAGCTGGTTTCCTGTCTTCATTCGGCCAGGGTTTATGTGTGGAATTCTGGGATATGTGCACTGGAGTCGGCAGAGGCACTAGAATCTGCTGTGGAACAGAATGCCACGCCCTCTGGGGCGACGACAGGTCTCTGTACGGCACAGTGTTGGTGGGCGACGTCTGGGTGTCATACGGCAGGCTGGCAGGTCGGGAGAAGTTGAGGGGCGATTCAGCTTTGAGTCGGTGCGAATGCGGACTGTTTACCTCGTCTTTGTTGCGACAATGATACTGCTCATGGCGCATCAGCGTAGTCTCGTTGGGAAACAGCTGCGAACACCAGCGACACGATACAGGAGCGATCGACCCCTCGCCTGACTTCTGTCCGTCCTCTTCCACCTCCCTACGAAGCATTTCCTGCAACAGGTGCTCGAACTTGCTGCGTGACTGCAGCAGCGGCAGTAAAGTCGTGCCTTTAAACACCCCGGCCCCCATCGCCAAATCGACTGCAGGGTCCCACGATCTGCTCAGCTCTACCGCATGCAAAACGGGCAAAGCAGAATCCTGGCACGGCGGGGCAAGTTGCTCCATGGGATACTGAGCCAGTGGGCTGTACGGTGAGCCCTTTCCCCTGCTGATGCTTCTACCGCCCACCACAGGAGGTGACATTGGGGAAGGGAAGAGGTATGCAGGGTGGGAGTGGCCATTAAAATGCGCTCCATTGCCCGTAGCGCCCCCACTGAGACACTTCTTACTGCTGAGGTGGGAACTGTATGAGCCCGAGTGACTGAAGCGTTTCTTGCAGTTGGAGCATTCGTACGGCTTCTCACCTGCAGACACAAAATAAATGAGGCTCATTACTGTTCTCATTTCTGTTCATTTAAAGACAGCGTGCACGACGGCCACCTTATTTTTGCTTCTTATTTCAGGGTGAAACGGGTTCCTGTAGCTCATTCATTAGAGAAGGTTGTGGGTTCGATTCCCCGGGGGGCACATGTACTGATAAAATATAACTTGACTGTAATGAACTGTAAGTGGCTTTGGATAAATGTGACAGCCAGATACATAGAAAATGGGAATGTCGAATATGTGAAACGACCCGAGCTGCGTTTCTCAAAAGCACGGCGAGTGTTAGTTGATCGGAGAGGCTGTTGGTGCTACAGTGTACTGTGGCTTACGATGCTATTGACAGAATGACACACGAGTTTCTTACCGCTGTGAATGCGGAGATGCTCCTTCAGGTGGTGTTTATATTTAAAGGCTTTTCCACACTGATTACACTTAAACTTCCTGTTTTCCATCACTGAATCCGACAGGGAATTCTGCAACAGGAGCACAAGTGTAAACACAAGTATGAACAGAGTTACTGTGTTTGGCGTGTTGTTCAGAGCTGTTTTAAATATGTTTTGTATGCGACAACCCTCGCTAACAATTTCAGGTTGTAACAATGTTTCCCTAATGTTTCCATTAATAACATTACTGCTTGCTTACAAGAACGTTACTCAAACGTTTTGTTAATTCTGTAATGAACTCAAGAGAACTTTTAGAGAACGTTACACAACAGTCTGGGAACGTTCCCTGTTAGCTGGGCTACAGATAGTGTCAGTTACCTTCTCCTGGTTGTGAAGAGTGAGGTGTCGCTCCATTTGGGCCCGGTACGGTGTGCTGTACCCGCAGATGGGGCAGACATTGTCCCCTCCCTCTCTTTCCTGGCAGAACTTCATATGTTCCCTCAGAGATGCGTCACGCCGGTACGTTCGCTGGCAATACGGGCATGTCTGAACCGGGGTCAGCGGGCCATCAGAGTTCTGGGGTACACCATCTGCCCATAGAAGGTGATTTAATTAGGCTTATTATCTCATACATAATGTATTCAGCTGCAATAATTGAGAGTTTTGAGGACTCTGATCGTACCTTTCCCCTCGGGTGATTCTTGTGCTTCTGGAGACCAGCAGACAGGTGACGTGTTTCCATTAAGACCATCTGAATGGTATGAATGGACTGATCCATTGCAGTGCTGATTGTGAGCTGGACTGAGCAGATGAGACACTTTCCTCAGTTGTAACACGGAGTCACAATCCGAGACGTTCTCCAACACACGAGAGTCAGGACCTGAAGGAGAAGACAACAGAAATGAGCCACATTTCACTTACAATATGTGTAAATCTGCTTCGTGCAGTACATGTACTGACATTTAAGACACATCCAGAAATGTGTCTGTTGTTAATTTATGCAATACACTGGAGTAGTAAATATGACAATTATCTTCAATTACTGTGGTACTGTAGCACTTGCGAAAGTTCCTTGTACTGCATACTAAAAAAACAGCTGAAAACCTGCATTTGTGTCGTGCATTTGCGTGGAAACAAATCGCTAAATCAAGCATCAGTTTATGAGAGGCGGTTGAGTTCCACAGCTACAGATTATGCTGTGGTCATGCGTTGTGTTTAGATGTGTGTGTGTGTGTGATTCTTGTTAAAGCCATAAAAGCTTTTGAGGGAAATATGAAAGATGCATTAACTTAAATCATGACTGACGAAAAAAAACGTTTAAATGTTGCAGAAATTCTCCCTTGAAACCAATAAGGCTAAAACGCAAGCAGAGAGACGCGAGGTGGGCCGCTAGCGTTGCGCTGCGACTGGGATGTCTTCACAAATGTTTGCAGATGTTGGCATCATATTTCCAGTGTTCTCTCATGTGGCTGTGGATGACTCCAGCTCTCACCGCTGTAAATACTCCGTTGCAGGCGAACTGTGCTAGCGTTTGATCTTCATCAAACAAAAGCGAAACACTCAGTTCTGATTTCAGAAGAGGACAATCAGCCCGTTTGATGTGAGGAACGATTTTGACATTATAGTTGTGCTTGATGAGCGCACCATTCCGTTTTGGAGAAGCTCTGCTGTTACTGCGGCGTTATCTGAACGTTAGCGAAATGTTTCAGTTCCGCCCGCTAATATCATCAGAACTCTCGGAGGGTGCTGGAAATTACTGAACTCTCAGAACTAGATCAAAGCCACAACTACAGTGATGATTAGAATTACGCTTAATGTATCATAACCAAACGTATCGTGTTCGCATTATTGCAGAAAGCAATTACGTACAGGAAGATAATATAAATGTAGGGCGCCCATCTTTGGCACGGTTTTCATATGTCCCAGATTAACTCTCTAAATAAGACCATATTCAGACCGGTCCAAGGTCGAGCACTGCACTTTGTCTCTCATTACTCTTAAAATAAAGCGATAGTGGTTCTTTGTATCAGTCT
>JAZGTI010012233.1:0-15906 GCA_036877585.1 Botia kubotai | reverse complement strand
TGTCTTTCACAACCTCACCTTGGTAGCAGAGTTTGGCTGTTCCTCACCGAGTTTTAAGCCTCCTACACAGCTGTTTCTGTTTCAGTTCATGACTGGGTTTCAACCTACGTGTGACATTAATGATCATTAGCACCTGTTTGGTATAATTGGTTGATCATACACCTGACTATAATCCTACAAAATCCCTGACTTTGTGCAAGTGTACCTATAAGAATTGATGCTGGTTTGAAGGCAAAAGGTAGTAACACCAAATATTGATTTGATTTAGATTTTTCTTTTGTTCACTCACTTTGTAAATTGACAAAAATAAACAATTATTATTTATATTTCTGAAAGCATTCTTTGTCTACAGCATTTTTTCACACCTGCCTAAAACATTTGCACAGTACTGTACATGATACATAAAAACATGAAACTTAAGGAGAGAAGTGCTATTAATATTTTTAAGGTATTAGACTGATATTAAAACAGGTAAAAACAATCTGAACTGAAGGACTAATCTGAGCCACGAGGGTAGGCTTGAACCAATAAGCAAATACCCAGAACAACCTTGCAACTGCACAACAACAAGCTAAAACATTCTGAGCAACTTGCCCTGGCAACAACCCAGTCATTTTCTTTAAAATGCAAAAACATAACTGATATTAAAGTTAGAAGCTTTTAAAATTGCAAGCTACAAATCAACCAACTGAATAGTCTGAATTTATGATTTATATATTATGGTAACCTTGCCAAAACATTGGAGCCAAGAAAGTAACTCACAACCCAAGAAACTGTTAGCCCTGAATCACTTTAGGGTCTTGTACAAGACTTTAAATGGAAATAATCTGTTAATCTGATACAGCCTGCCACTTTTCCAAACTTCCAGACTTATTACCCAAATTAGGAAGCACAGTACTATAAATAAAACCCATAACAACAAATATCAGTGCAGACAACTTCCCTGTGCTAAAATTAAAGTTACAACAAAGCGTGCTGCATTTAAAAAGCACACATGCTCCACACACACACACGTTGTTTATGAGGACATTCCATAGACGTAATGGTTTTTAAGTGAATTAGTTTATAAGGGCACAAAAAGTGTCCCCATAAACCATGTTTGTACCATGTGATATACATGTTACATAAATGTTATATACATGTCATTATACACATTTGTGTGTATAATAGTGTATGATGGTTTCCTCATAAACCACATATTCAAACCCACACACACGCGATACAGCACACTACAGGTGGCACAGTACTGTTCCCTGTCAAGATAATGAGATAAAGTGACCAGATTAACAGGAAAGCATGACTTTGAGCTTGAATGACAGACTGCCTTACATATACCTTAACAAATGTAACTAATTTGTCTTTACCATGTTAAAAACCTTGAATGAATGTGCATTACTGTAAACATGTCTTTAATTTGTTTTTTCAGTTAATTTTTTGTCTGCTTATTGACAGCATTCCATGGATAACAGATTATTATCTAAAAATAATGTAGATTTGCCTGTTAATGTATTTTTAAAACTTTTTAAATTAGAATATGAAAAATATTAGTTTATATGTATTGTAACTATATATGAGTAGCCCCAATCCTCTAGTTGCTAGTATGGTTTTAATACAAGATGGTGTTAGGCATTAAGTTTAGAGGCACTACAGTTCAATGAAATTACCTCTAAAGTGGCACAGATCTGACAGAATTCCAGTTTTAAGTTAATTTAGTCCTGTGTCTCATTGTCATTATGGATCAAATCATCCAGAAGCTGTCAGACTGCATTTTTCCACAACTCCATACAAATTCATGTGACAGCATGTTTATGCCCCATGGATCTGACTTCAGACGGCGCCAAACCTAAATGAGTGAGAAGATGCAGAGCCTTCTAGAAAACAGAACTCTTCCACACATCATACACACACAAAAAAACTGACTTCATTTTGTAGCTGCTTGGGGGGAGACATCAAAAGCGAACGACCGCTTGCTCAAAATACGACTGCCCTCAACGCACCCTCTAAAGACCACTTCAGCCCCACGACCATGATGCAATTTGAGCTGAAAACATAGAAATCTACCCTACTGTATTTTTGAATTGAGATAATGGCTACCAAATCATCCTGCTGGTAAGTAAAGGTTTTAATGTGAATGATTCTGGCTGTATTGCCAATTCTAAGCAGTGTAGCCAAGCCTTCCAATAGCTGCTTTGTCATTCAAAAGGTAGCCATTCACCAACAGAGCACTATGGCAACGTTAAACAAACAAAGGCAACCAAACAGGAAACACTGCAAACACAATAGGCTGGTAATAAGGAATAAAAAATATAAAAAATATTCAAATGATCTTGTCTTCTTAAACGAAATTCTACAGTCTATAAACTAAACGATTGTGCCCTACAGATCTTAAAAACAACAACACAATTAACCTCATTAACTTGACAAAAACAAGTCAATGCATAGTGTGACTGTCTCGTCCGTACATGCTATTCCAAAGAAAATTGTCTGTTGTAATCTCTTAAAATGTAATAACTTGTCCCTGAAACAGCGTTTGTAAGGACATCACCATGTACCCTTATTTTTCAACCCCTTCCTCTTCTCCTTCTGATGTGTTATTATTGATTTTAAGATCCTGTTACCATAGCAGAAGCCAAAAACAGCTTCTAGATTTTAACATACACATACACACATAACTACACAAACAATTTGCTTACCAAATCAGTGAGCTGTCAAGTTCAAAGTGTGGCCGTGTTACCCTCACAGAGAGAGGCATGAAAGTTGTATATTCAGAAGATACCACATCTCTCTGTATGTGCCTCTCACACTCTCTCTAGTATGCTAAAACTCTCATGTGCTTGCCAGAGTGACATCACTATAACGTTCTGTAGTATGACCCTAGGGATATGACACCTGACTCCTGTTGTGGAAACACTAAGAAAAGGTGTGTGTTAATGTGTGTGAAAGATGTTGTTAAAACAGATCAGATCATTGCTTGTCCCAAAACCTAAAAAGACAAAATGAAGATGGACGGACGACTTTGCGGTCTAAAATCTAAACTGATAAAAAATGCAGGTGTTTAAACAAACTTCTGTTTGAGAACAGCATGGCTCATTCATCATTTCATATAGTCATGCAACAATATATCAGAATGCATATGCCCTTTAATACATGGAATGAAGTGTATGAAAGCATGCAAAAATTAATGATCTTTGTTCCTGTGTCACTTCTGTGTAAACAGGCTCATATTTTTACACTTTCTGATGAAAATGTTATTTTTTCTAGCTTGTGTAAAACATAAAGGGTCTCTCCTTGAATTAAAAGTTTATAAAATTAGGATACCCTGCAACTTAAGACAAACAAAAAGCAATGTTTCAAAAACACCACAGAGTTTACACTGTTCATATGAATCCACCTATGAATAGCCTACTTATTTTTGCCTTTGCACATAAAACAAAGTATTTTCACATAAAAATTACTGCATCTGTCAAAAGAAGCTAGAAGCTACATGAGTAACTTGTCTATATCTAAATTATATATAGGTTAATTATATAAATTAACTCTGAGGTTTAATCCATTGAAGCGCAATGCAAATGATGAACAACATCAGATTTAGCGCACTCATGCCTGACGGACTGAGGATTTGACTCCTGACGCTCTACACGCTGTTCTGGATTAGGAAACACACTAATCTCTGTGCTAGTGCTCCACATCTCTCATGGGGATTTTTGTGTTTAGTTTGTAGGTCCTTGATATCTGAAGTTGGCAAGAAAATAAACCAAAGGAAAGCTGCATATTGGTATTGCATGTTTAATATTACGCTCGTGCATCTGGGATATTATAACACTCACATAAAACAAGTTGCATGTGTGTTACTATATTAAACACACAACTTCGTGGTCTGCATTCATAAATGCAAAAAAGCATGACACACATACACACAGCTGCTGAGAGTTTGCATCCATCAGTTAACAAATGTTTTCCAGTGTGTCAGAGGGATAAAAATACACAGAGAGGCAGGGGGCATATCGTGCACACAGAACAGTCACATAAACCAGGTCAGAGTACCAGTAGTGACACACAGCCACAATATCTGTCATTTCCGCTACATGGAATTAAACAGCAATGCCAAAGTTACTGATATGACAAATGTCAAAAACAACATGAAATCAAGAGGGTTCTCCAGTTTTCATTCCAAGTGTGTCAACTTAAAAGTCAACATGAAATCGAAATACTCTATTCTAATTTCTTATGGAATACTGCAGTTTATAATAAATTATTTTTTTAATTCTTGTGCCCTCATAATCTTTAAATTAAGGTCTGTACTGCCCGTTTGGAACAGCAGACCTTCTCTGATGATGTCAGTCTGACGGCCTGGGTGGAGCCAGAGTCGTTAACACCCCCCTCCAACAGTCAGTCTGCTGTGAGTTTTAAGATGTTTCTAGATTTAATCAATTCCTAGTGGAAAAATAAACCACGCCCTTAGTTTTTTTTATTTCACTTTGAATTGTCATAACACCAAGTTAGTGCAACTTCAGACTTTAAGTCAATCCATATGCTTGTCCATATATGCTAAACTTGTCCACATGCTAAACTTTGACAAAATTACTTTTAGAAAGATGTCTTTATTCTTTATAACATACACATTCAAAATATAGTCTCTCCCAGGTAAACAGAGCAAAGATGTTAATAATTCATGTTGCGCTACACATATTTTGTCCAAAAAAATGCTCTCTACGATGAGTCTGTACCTCTTCCTAATACTACCTGCAGCCAACATGAGAAGTAGCAACACCATGTTTGGTGGCTTCGTACTAACAGTTGTTTGGAAGTTGTGTGTCTAGGCTGTGTACTAATAGGTACAGAAACAGACTGTCCGTTAACGTTCAATTAGAATTATATCAACAAGACAGAACTACGTTTGTCAATAAATTTGTAAATTATCACACATCTTTATGTAAGAGATTTATCAGTTTTATGCAGGGTTTGATCAATATCCTGAAAACATTAAAATAAGCGTTATAAACCCGAATATATGTGCTGAAGATAAATGTATGTCTTCTGAGACAGTAACAGAGAGCAAGGCAGCTTTGAAACGATCTGAAAGGACAGACAAGACTAATGTGCAGTGGGTGTGCGCGTGTGTGTGAGTATGTATGTTTCTCCACAGGGGGCATTGTTGCATCAGGCAGCTGAATGCTAGCAGTCGGTTAACGGGTTCATCCTGTATCCCAGCATGCACTGCAGCATCCTTTATGCTACACTGTGTGGGAGACAGCGTGTTATAGGAGATGATGCACGTATATGTGTGTGTGTATATGTTAAGTGCAGTTAAAATCCAATGGTAAGTAGCACAACCTTCCAGAAATAATAGTTTGTATTTTGCACAATCTGCCGCCTCACACAGCTGGATACAGCAGACAAGTAAGAACACCTACTAGCAAGACTTAGTCACCTCCTGCAATTAAGCAATTGTTAAAGGGATAGTTCACCCAAAATTAACAAAAATCCTTCCATCATTTACTCACTCTCATGTCTTTTCAAACCTGTGTGACTTTTCTGTTTCTGAGGAACACAAGATATTTTAAATAAGTTGGTAACAACAGTGGCATCCATTTAATTCCATTGCATGAAGACAAAACCACTGAGACATTACAAAAATATCTTCTTTTGTGTTCCACAAAAGAATAAAGTCCTACAGGTTTGGAATGTCAAAAGGTTGAGTAAATGATGGAAGAATGAAAAAACACCCAAAAACTGAGCGACTGCAGAAACAAAATGCAGATTTCACCCGAATGCTGCATGCAACAAATGCTAAAGATCTAAGAGGGCAGATTGAACAAGTCACTGTTTTCAGATGATGCCAACAAATTAGTGGAAACATCTGCATGCTGGAAGTCATTCAATGCAAAAATGAGTCCTTCAGTAAATTAATCCTCATCTCAATTAATTGGGCACCATATGCATTATGACCTCATAATGCAACCCATACCCAACAAATCTCAAAACAACGCTCCCTTTGGCCAAATGCAACCCAAAATCTGAAATACTGGAGGTTGTACGTCAGGCAAATTAATGTTATACTAAATCTCTTGATTTGTCTTCATTGTCAAGGGATCATCGTATCAGCATAAATGCTAAGTGCTCATTTAGTCTTATGGCAAGAGGCCTGAGAGCGGCAATAAACATGACATACTCTAAAATGAATGCATCCTTTTCAGAGCTGGAAAAACCACAAAGAGTTCTGAATATGTTTGAAGTCAAAAGCGTTTACATGGGAATGGCTGGAAGATACGGTAAAGCCCTCCTCAAAACGAGGTGATGACAACCTTGCTGATCATGTATTCTTGTCACACAATCTGATTAATGCCTAGAACTCTGTTTCAAAGTAGGTCTGATGAATGGAAAGATAAAAAAAACACCCAAAAATGGACCTCAAAAAAGAAAAATAAAGTGAACAAATAAAAGAAAATACATTAGCACTGAAGTCGTCTTTGAAAACATCTAGGTTTATAACTTCTGTCACTCAATAAGACCTGACATATTGAAAGCAAGAAGAAAGCAAATCTGAGGTGATTATAAATGCCGAAGGTAAATGTTCTGATAGCTGAAGATACAAGAGGGCCCCAGGGAGACCTTTGCAGTTAACCAAGAAATTGTGTCAGGGGCTGTTACGGTTGAGTACGAAGAGAATTTGAGAAAGACAAATACAGAGAAAAGTGAGTGATAAGGAGACAGTTCTGAATTACAGAAAGATCTGTACAGCCCTAGATACAGGATGTATCTATGGCTTTCGACGCTGTTTAGAGAGACATCACAGCATGAGATTACCAAATCAAGCTGTCGAAAGGTTTTCTAGCTACCTTTCCGCTTTAACCCAAAGTAAGCTATAGTGAGACAGAGTGAGACAGAGGCAGAATCTCCAGAATCCAACTAAGTCATGCGTAACGACAAGTGTTCAAAGTGTGCGCGCATTTGTATGGTGCCTACATGGCAATTCCAAGTGGTCTGCCAATATTTCCTGTTCCCATCCTATCAGGCGCCTGGAAAACCCTTCCTATTCACGACATCCAAAGCGTCTGGAGGGAGAAGCACAGATCACCAGGGCACAATCACAGAGCTTTCTAAAATGACAATCCAGAGCAAATGCTCTCCAACAATCAAAACAGCTTGTGGTAATTAACAGTCTCCCACAAGCCACTGCATCGAGTGACTGAGAATAACACAGCACACTATTTTCCCAACATGAATTTAATATATTTTTACTACTATTATAATAATACTGAACATTTGCTGTTGTGTTGGGAGCCAAAAAATATGTAAGTTTCTTTCGTATACTTTTTTGAAGGGGTCATAAAATGTAGCACATCAACTTTTGTCTAAATTTTCCACACTTACTTTTAATTTTTTTTAAATTAATTTTCCACACTTATACATTTAAGGTTACTTTATTGTTTGGATGTGTCCTCTGTACTTGCTCATGACCACACATATGTGCACAAATTAAGCTATAAAACAAACACTTTTTTAGCACAATGCTTGTACAAAAAGCTTCTGTGCGCATTACTAATTATCCAAAGATCTGTAATGGTTAATGATGCAACATGTCCTGACAAGCTTACATACAAAAAACGTGTAATACCTTTACAGGCAAAACAAACAATTTTTCAAATCTTTGCACTTAGGATAACAGACCAAAAACTGCCTTCACATGCATCGTATCTTAACTGCAAGCAAGACTAATATGCAGAGTCCAGATATCAGTTTCGTCTGTGTGTGAAAAAAGGGCTAAAGAGGCTAATAGCTAGTCAGTCATATAAAGTCACATGGTTCACTGACATCCAAGCTTGTCCCATTTAAATAATAACCTAATATTACTCAGTAGGACTGTAGGTCCAGCTGTTATGTGTTTTAGCGCTTTAATGTGATACTATGTCAAGTCTGATACTGCAAATAATTACTTTATATAGAACATCAGTGACTGCAGATTGAAGAAGGCTTTCAAAATTAAAATGTATCAGATCTGGGCAGTTAGATCATTTAGTTTAACTGTTTACAAACTATTGTTTTCCAGATATTATTATAGTAAAGTATCCAACAGCATATCTTGCATAAAATCTGCATCTTATTTTTAATAAAACTGGAAAAAAGTTTAAGGTGTCATAATGCAGATATTCTTGGAATATTATGGGGTGCAAGATCTACTAAGACCATGAAAAATCTGTATGTGGAAATAGCTTGACTGTTTCATTTAGAGTATATATCTACAGAAACAAAGTCTGGGATTTTGCCACCCCTTAAGTGAATCCTGCTAAAATCCTCCAGTCATCACAGAGCTTCAATGTTTCCTGCAAGTGTAAGAACATGTGTCTGCGTGTGCCCTGACATCCGACAGACTCAATAGCTTAAAGATGTTTGGTGGTTTGATGTTTCCTTTTCATGCTAAAGATGAAAAGATGCATTTTTGTAAATGTGCAAAAGTTTAATCTCCCCATAGCAAAAACTTTTTGTATGGAAAACCAAAAATGTTTCACTTATTGCCACAAATTAATTACACAATTTAAAGCCGATGCAGACTCTTCTGGACACCCACTAACATTATCCTGCTAATGACACTGGGAACTCCTCCAGAAAAGCCCCTGTAGCAAGTCTGTGTAATTTTTGTGCTGACTGATAGCCAGATAAGATAACAGTAAATCTCTCTCCTAACTCACCCATGACAGAAAAAAAATCCTTTTAATTGTTATAAAACTTCTTGTCTGAGAATACACTGGCGAAGAGACACTAAAAATATGACTGGCCTAGAAGAGCCAGTCAAAACAATCGCAAAGAAAATCTAAATCCCCACAAATCCTTCCAACCACAGCTGTAAGTTGTCAGCCTTGTTTGCAGATCCTATTGGGTTCCCATTTGCGTGCATACTGCACACCGTGGTCTTCCCACTGACTTGAACGGATATGTGGGGTACATTTAACAAGAAATAGGTATAATGGTGTAATGAGAGGTATAATGTTAGACAAGAGAAGCAAAGGGCCATAAAGCCAACGATGTTTATCTCTGAACAGTGGGAATGACTGTACAACATTTACTGAATACTGCAGTTTTTACCTTCCTGCCCCCAACCAACACTCCCCCATAAGAAGGCAAAGCAGAAGTCAGGTGGTCTGTACAATCCACAAGCTTACTCAAGCAGCAGCACACCGCCACCACACTAAAAATATCTTACAAGCCATGTGAGGAATTTAGAGTGATTTGTTTTTCTGCGGGTTTTAACTGATATCACGGACTGAAAGGTTCCAATGTTTGTTTAAATATCTGTGGTAGATAATGACATCAAACCACAGCAGCTTATTGTCATTTCTTTCCTGCGTGAGAGATGAATAAAACACGCTCTTATTAGGAGCCTCATTGAAGAAGGTGAAACTGTCCAAAAACATCAAGAACAAAAAGTACACCCAAAAATGAAAAGTGTGTGTCGAACAATCTGAAACTGAAACACAAATTTGATTTGACAGTTACGTCAGAGATCAAGATTTTCAGAGATTAACAGTAAAAAAATGTGTCTGTTCTTCACATAAAGCTAACAAAGGGCTTTAGATGATTTGGAATATAGTGTACAGTTGAATGTATGATGTTTATTGTGCTCTTTTTCAGCTTGACTGCCTGTGGCCACTACATCACTTTCAGTGTTTGAAAGATGGTTGATTTACAAAATTGGATTTAACAGTGAATGAAACTGAAGGAATATTTTTTTATTTAAAATTAAAGGAAGCAGATGTTGCTATGACTCTTTACGATTTCAAAAATCGCAGACAACCAAAGAACATAAACTAACAGAAGACATTACCTCTCATATGAAGACCATCTCCCACAAAAAACAGCAGTCCTTTGATATCAGTCTTGCAGACCTTCTAAACACTGACAACTTTACAGCCACTGTCATGGTCTTCAATGAAGATTCACTGTGTTTTAAGCAACTGTACAGTACAATCAACTTTAGATTCACTAGGACTACAAATCTACAGAAAGCTGTCCGACAATTTTAACAAACTTTACAACAGAACTTCCCACTAGTTAATGAAGCAGAAATAAATCTGGTTTCACAGCCCCACATGCAGAATCTCAGGCTGCTGGTTTGTCCCCCACGTCTCTCAATCTTCACAATGACCACGACTTTTAACCTCTAACCCCCACTGTTGCTAGGAAACACGACTACTTCTCAAACCAATGTGCTTTAGCTGCGCTTTATTCAGTTTGTATTCAAAGTTTTACCTCAAATCAGAAGTACTCCCCTATAGCCAATAGAATGTCAAGTTACATTTAAACCTTTCTGTGTATCTACACAGACATCGGCCGCCCTTGATGGCAAGAATATGATCTAGGAATCATCCACTGGCCAGGGTACCACCCTCATATTGTTGGCTCACGCTGGGGGAGCAAGAACATCCATTCATGGACTTTGCTGGTGAGACTGCTTTATATAGACTCATAGTACTGTGATATAGTAATCCATGGTCATCGGCTCCTAAATCTCTAGTTAGCTTGGAGGAAAGCAGCAGAAATGAAGGGTTCTGGCACACAGGCAATTAAAGTATTTATATTTTTATGGAAGTACAGTGTTGTTTCAGGCCTTGAGTTTGAGTCTATGATTTGGTATAATAACATGCAACTAAAAACCTAACTAATAACTTAATTAACCAATCAAAATATGAGATTCAGTTTAACCTGTTACAGAGTCTTAAACAAGCTGCGTAAACTATCACAATCTGAACACACGTATAATCAAAATAACTTAAATATGCACGTCCAACATGAAGTTTGAAAACTATAAGGAATTTCATGATCCTGGTTCTGATTCTATTTTAATTTAGATTTCTTAATAATTCAGGTTCCTAAATCTTTCCATTGATGGCACTTTTAGCACTTCTGAGTCTTACTGCATTTTCTGCCTTAAGTTTTCTGCCAAGTGATATGTTGAAATCTCAATGAGATTGTTGTCAATGAGACATAACAGATACAACAAATTAGAAATAAATGTAATAAAAGTCCTGCAAAATGTGCTTACACAGACCTTTTAAAAGACTATCATGAGGGGCATAAATACAATAAACAATAAAAAAATCATTAAAAAATGGTAGCATATTTCATTATACTTTAACCATTTGGTTGTAGTATTTTTTTATGTTGACTCAATTATGAATAACACATAAATTATGAGCTTTTAAATGATTCATTGACATAATAAACATGAAAATCTGCAACAAAATGTTCAGACAGTGTGAAGACTTAATAGATGACCTGCATCTCTCACACAAAAGACATAATTATCTTGAAACACCTCAAATTAACCAGTTTATCGAAGCAACTGCACCAGCTGTGAAACAGAACAGATGAGATAAGCTTCAAGAACAAATGCAGAAGGGCTTAAGAATCACATACATAAATGACACTTCACTTGGCCAGTGGAGTTCAGAGAGCAACTGACCTGTTATCATAAATCCTCTGGGCGAGTTAATGATGAAATGTTTAGGGTAGTGTTTGTGGAGTCTGTAGTCTTTCTCACTCCTTGATCGGTTCCGTTCAGAAGCCCGGTCTGAGAACTCGGAACTGGGCCAAGCCCTGCGGAGAGTGGTGCTGCGTGTTTTTTTCATGATGAGCACAGATAAATCCGGTGCACAGCCACCCCTGCCCACCTTATGATGTCAACGCCACAATTACGCTTTGGACATGGCACCTCTCTCTTCATCCGTTAGTCCTACGCGCACACATGCAGAAAAGCGCATGCACTGTCACGCACAGTCAAAGACTGACTTGGAATCCCCTAAGAATACTTTTGGGTTCTCTTCTTGATCATGAATGCTCCAGCCACAGATGCATGCAGTGATGCAATACTTTTACACGCTTCTAATCCTGGCTTATACGTTCTGGCTTCACATGCACGCTCTCACATGCTTTGCGATTTCAGCAACATGTGGATGGAAGATGAGGAGGTGTGTGGAAGTGGAGGGGGCAGTGAGACGGAAGGAGGGAATTCAGCCAGGATTTAAGGCAGGGGGGTGCAGAGGGGTCAGAGTGGGGGGCTGAGGGTTTTTGCACTGTGAGAAGATCCCTAGATTCAGACAAAAGATCAATTCAGCAAAGCTTTAGTCCACCAGTGCAGAACCATCAGGACAAAATGACTCCCCAAAAAACAAATGAGAGTTTTAAAAGTGGAAAACCTGTTAACCATACAGAAATAAAGTACATTTGAGAAACAGAAGATCCAAGTCCTTCCCTCTTTTCAAACTCAAACCCAAGCCTGGAAAAGCAGTGCTCAAATTGCTTAAAAAAACAACACATATAAACGTCCTGATGCTCTGTTCAGAGGTGTGCTGGGAAAGAGGACAAGGTGAACAAAAGTAAGCAGGTCTCATATGTATTCATCATTTTACAATGTGACAAAGATTGACGAGAAAGACAACTTGACAACAAAGACAACTGTCTGGACACTTGGAGAGTGACTTGAGGAACTTGTGTTTCCAAAGAGGTGTCTAATCGCCTTCCCTGCACCACGCACACTTAAAAACACACACTCTCTTCCAGGCTGACGCACACAGTTCCTCATTTTTATCTGCATACACTAATGCCTTTGCAGGAGCTGTCCGTCTCCAGATTCGTTGAGCCAGTTGGGGTGCTCTTCTCGCAACAAGCAAGCAGTGTCGTTCTCTTTTCCTGGCAGCCTGTCCAGCCAATAGAAACGCATTGCTTTATTTACACATGCTGGAGAAAGATCTCTCTTATCAGTGGGGAACAAAAGACAAAACACCGTGCAGTGTGACCCACACCCCCTTTTTTCCACAAAAAAAAAAAAATTTCCCTGTCTTTTTTCATCTGAAATACCTCTTTCCTTCAGGCAGAATCATTCACAATTTCCACTCGTTTCTGACGGCCGAAGCACCAGCTGCATGAAAATTCCTCCAGAATGCAATTAAAGAGATCCCTGCACGGCAGCACGAGCAGGAATGAGGGTTCGGGGAGCAGCGCAGGATGGTGAATGGAGTTTTCCCTCCCTCATACGATCTCTCTCTTGCTCTGCTGCACTGTCCTCCCCGTCTACTTCTCCTGACAGGAGCACAAATGCGCAGCTGTTTGGAAACACAGCCAATCGCTTTATGACAGCGCGGGAGAGAGAGAGACAATGTGACAGAGACTCTCTCTCTTTCGTGCAGCGCAAACAGACTGCATTATTTAGTCAGTTACACTGGGGAATACAGAGAGTGGAGAGGTCCATACACACTGGAAAACCTTTTTCAAATGTAGTATTTTTGTCTTATTTGCCAATACAAAAGCATCCTTGAACAACACACATTTACCTGAGAAGCAAAATTATATTAAATCTGTTTTAAAGAAATCTTTAGTGAGGGGTTTAAACTTACAAATATGTATTATATATGTATACATGTTATATATATATGCAAGTTTAACAAGTCAGTTTTTCTTCCCCCACTGGTGTGTGGTTTATTTCCTATTATGCCTTTTTCAATGATTATGTTTTGATTATGTTTTGGGGTGTACTACAATAGGTGTTCATACTTTGTTTTTCAAAAAACATTATTTTTTACATATTTTACCTTAATTCTACACTACTGTTTCCATTCTCATTAAAATGGGCTGTTGAGTTCCAAAGCCCCTACTTCAGGATCACACAATGGGCTCAGATTGGTTAGCTGGCCCAGTATGTTGTAAATGGCTTGACACGGAGGGGCGGAGTTTATTTAAATTCTGGAGATCATGGCATCACACACCCAGGAAAAAGAAACTCTGTAGTCCCTTTCAGGCATTTACTGTAGTCCTTAATAAGTGATTTTGGCAGTGAACTTTGAGCATTGTAACTTGCGGATATTGTTTATGTTCAGACAGCAACATTACACGCTAACTAAAGTTGAAAAAGTAAAAACGCATAATAGGACCCCTTTAATATCATGTCCTCTGGCTTTAAGTAAATGCTTGTTTTTTATTGTTTATAGTAATTTACATTGTTCTTCAATACAAATATACAGAAAAATAAAAATCACAAATGAGATATCACCAATATCTCAGTCGCTTCTGCTACACATCAATGAGTTTTAATGGAGAGCAAATGGAGACTTTTACCTGCTTCTTATATTTTTCTCCTTTACATTTTATGCATTTGCCAGATGCTTTAACCCAAAGTGACATTTGGGGGCCTATGTTTTTATTATATACATTCCCAGGGAATGGAACCCATGACCTTGTTGTTGGCAGTATGCTCTACCAATTAAGCTACAGGACTCTATGCTCAAAATGACCAAGGAACCAAACAAGTGTGCAGTGTTGATTCAATGAACTGTACTCTCATACTCTCAATATTCTCATGCGTGTCTACTCTCATTTCTGTTGAGAACTTCTAGGAGAAACTGACAAGTTACGACAAATTACTTTAAACATAACAAAGATGTCCTATACTTCTCCTGAGCTTTTAAACAGCAATCTCTGAGATTAAACATCTTCCCCTGCCCCATTGTCCATTTGTACAGGATCTATTAAAGGCTCTGTATGTGCAGTATCCTGCCATTTGTTCCAGTATCATTTGGCTCCAGCTGTAGTTTTTAGTAACTTGTATTTAACTAGGCTGTTATTTTTCTTCATCTTGCTCGGCTCCTCGGGGCAGATCATTAATCAAAGGGAGGACCTTCCTTTCTACCCGGCCAACTTTAACAGCAAGAAACTAATGCTTTTCCAATACGCCAGAGGTTAAAGGTCACCCATCCACAATAAAGCGTTCCTCCAAATCTCATTATTATCAACAATCCATGACCAAAACTTACTGCAAACAAGCTGGTGTAATTTTTTACTATACTATAAGGAATGTTTATGAATGGAAACAGAAGGAAGAGGTCTGTGTTTTCCAGACCTTGGAGAATGAAACAGCAAATGCCAAAGTTTAACATATTGGATGTGACAATTTTACAACAATATTACTTTTAATGAAAAAATGCCCCTATGATTAACTCCAAAATGTCATTCATATGCAAAGAAAAGGCATTTCCAAACCCTATTTGTGAAGTAAATAGTATGGCTAGAGTTTTGAAAGTGGTTTGGTTAGGTGCTGATGATTTGCAGGCAGAATGTGTTAGGTTACAAAGCTCTTAATGGAACACTACAGAGTCGTGGAGAGCAGAAACCTGCTGTAGGTCAACTTCAACATTGGCTCACTAGTACAGACGTTGCAGGAGTCTTGGCAAACGCAGTTTTCATGAGGCCTGGACGGTTTAGAGGACAACAGTGCATCTAGAATCCTGTAGCTAGAAAAGCATGGCACTAGCCAAGGTCATGGGTTCGATTCCCAGGGAATACCTGTACTGAAGAAATATACTGGACCAAGTCAGTTTGACAAATGTCTAAATGTATCCAAATGTAGACGTTGCTGGATTACCATTTTTTAAATAATTAGTATTCTGAATACTTGGTTGTGTTGTTGTGTACCATGCGTCCAACTGTCGTTTCTGTCCCAACCAATTAAAGTGTTCAGACATCTTTGGCAGAACTGTTTCCAAACTGGAAAAGCACAAGCAGTCATTTCATGCCTTGCAAACCCTTCATGCTTCATTCCTTGCTTTCTCAATGGCTGGTCTGGGCCTCAGTAAGGCTTTTAACGTCTGGGTTTGGTATGCTACAGTGCCAGCTCTCTGGGTCTGGGGGTTACGTTTGCTGGGTCTGCTGTGGCTGGTTTTTCTGGTTGTGTTATGTCAGGGCTGTCAGTGATGGCAGAAATGCAGATGAGGGTTCACAGATCACACGCCTCGCCTTTCAGAAAAAAACTGACAGCGTGACCCCTAGAGCAGGGGTTCTCAAACTATCTGGAGATAGGGACCCCTCATAGGGCAGAAAAAATTCCAAGGACCCCCTCATAACCGCAACACAAATGTA